>LGRX02032174.1:0-46159 GCA_001247695.2 Cymbomonas tetramitiformis | reverse complement strand
TGGCCTCCCGGTCCCTGTTCCTCTTTCTTCTTCTTGCTGGGGCCGCCTCCTGGTAGGCGTCTATCGCTTGTTGTGGGACGTCCGTCAGGTTTTGGAGCTTCGACTCTCCCAGGTCCATCTCCATCATCGAGCGGCACAGACCATCAATTGGGTCCGCACATTCTGCCTCCTCTATCGCTTGCATCATCTCCCTTTCTGGCGAGTTCATGGCCCCCCTCTCTTCCATGTCAAGAGGCGGCCCCCGCGTCTCATCGAATTCCCAGAGTAGGTCCCACTCGTCCTGAGCGGTCGCTTGATCCAGCAGGTGCACCTGCTCCTGGTCGCCCGGCTCCCGTCGCATCGGCGGGTCTCCCTGGCTCCAGGGAGCGTGCTGCAATTCCTCCAGGAGCATCAGTTCCTGGAGATTCTCCCCTGGTGTCCCCATTTCCACGTCCTGTTGGCCCCGGTCGGGGCCTTGGGCTGGCCCTGGGGCGTCGGGCGTGGGGTTCTCCGTTATAGAGCCCTCTACTGAGAGAGCTCCTTCCCGATTTCCCCTGCCGGGTGTTCCCCATTCTTCCCACGGGCTGTTCGGGGGCTGTAGCCATTTTCTCACTGACCTGTGCTGTGTCGCTTTAAGTGCAATCCTTTCTGCCACATACCTTTCCACCGCCCCCTCCCCTTGCAGGGGCCTCATCGATTCACCATCTCGGGCATTGGCCACGAGCGTGTACATGGTCCTGTTGTCCCACGGTTCAATTTGGGTGGTTCCCTCCAAGTTTTCTGCTGTCTGTTTGGCCGCCTCGTCTGCCTTGTCGTTGCCTTTCACCCCCGTGTGGCTTTTGACTTTCCTGAGTGAGACCTTCGTTCCCTGGCTGTTATGCTGTTCGACCAGGGAGAGTATATCCTCAAGCAAATCCCTGTGTCTATGGCACTCCATCGTGTGGGGTCTGGACAACATGTTGAGTATTTGGTACATACTGCAGAGGCTGTCCGTGCAGATTGCTATCTCGCCCGGTGTTGTGCGTTCTCTGGCCCTGAGTGCCGCGTGGATCGCCAGGAGTTCCGCCCTGTTGATGGTGAGGTGTCCACCCGTCGACCACGTGCCCCTCCAGGTTCTGGGGTTTTCATCCCCTCTGGGGTCCCAGTAGGCCGCCCCCACTCTATGTAACCCCCCTTCTTCCTCTGGGTCCAGTCGCGACCCATCCGTATAGAGGAACGAGGTTGCATCCCAGGCTTTGTTGATTTTCTCAAGGGTTTTGGAAAGTCTGGTTTTGTGCTTAATGGGACACGTGGGGAACCGCTCCCTTACTTCCGTGTGTCCCCTGTCCCTGTCCTGTCTGCTGAAGAGCATGGGAGTGCGCTCCATTGCCTTTAGCCATCTGGCCCTCGAGTCCTCTTTGATCTTGTCCAAAGGCCATGCCGTGTTCGCCGCATGGTACTCCGTGATCGTGACCTCGGTGAGTCCTCTGTCGCGCCATGTTTGTCTCATGGCCCTCGCTGCCTCCGGGGTGCGGTCTTCCTTGGGGACCTCACTCCCACCGTTCCCCCATCCCTGTCTGCGCGACATGCTCGGTATTTCCCATTTTCTCATCGGGTGAGGGTCGAAGATCATGTCGTGTTGACTAGCGTTCTCCATCGCATTTTTAACCGCCGCCATGTCTGACACTGCCTCCGAGGTGTGGACCCTCGGGTTGGCCGGCCTGAGGTTTCGAATCGTGTGGTACTTACGGACCGTGCAGTACGTGCTGCGCTGCAGGGCCCTCCCGACTAGTTCCGCTGCCCACTCTGGGTCCGGGCAGAATTTCTGCCATCCCTCTGCGTTGGCAACAACTAGGATCCTAACTCCCCAGTTGCTGTAGTCCTTCTTCGTGACACCTGATACTGTGGTGCCTCCCCAGTGGTCTGGGGGAAGGAACGTAAAGCTTTTTCTTGGGATCACCCCAAATTCATGTATCCTAGTATCACCATATCTCCTGCAGTATGCCTTGGCTGGTGTTCTCGTCCAGGCCGGGTAAATTCCTACCCCCAGTACCGGGGTTTTCGCCATGGTGGACATCAGGGCCTCCTGAAGCGCTTTGTCCAGGTCTGCCGCTGTGTACTCCGGATTGAACTCGAAGGCGCCCAGCTCTCCCCAGTGGGTGTCCCATGCAGACCCTTTGGATCCAAAAATCTTGTCCCTGTCGAACTTGGAGCAGTATGTCGCCGTGTGGCTGTGTACGTTGAGCGGCGACGCGAATACCTCCGCCTGGATCCCGAAGGCCTCCTGGAGCGCTTGCATAATTTCTGGAGGAAGCGTCCAGTGATTCTGCAGTGCAGTTTTCTTGACTTCCTCCTCCTCCTCGCAGGAGTATCTTTTGAGCAGGAGGACCACCTCTGTGGCGAATCCGTGGATTGTGCCCAGCTGTGGCTCCCGCTCCTCGAAGGACCGCCTTCGCGCTTCCCCCGCCCTTGTATGGGTCTGATCTGTGCTGCTCGTGCCCGTCGCGGCCACATATCTGTCGTAGCGCCTATCGAGCACCTCCTCTTTGAGGGCGCCTACCAACTTGCCCCGCTCGTCGTGTGCGAACACGTGGTGCCTGCCTGTCTCTGTCGTGAGCGTGCACTTGCCCGAGGGTGCTGCGTCCCAATCTGGGTTAAAGGGTTCAGTGTCTATGTTGAGCATGGTGACCCCCGGCCAGTAGTGGGCATGCCTCGTGGGAGTCCCTGACAGTGGTTCTCTTTCTGTGGGACTCCGAGCCTGCTGTTCTTCCCGCTCCTTGTTGTGGAACATGTCGGTCTCTCGTTCGGCCTGGCTCGGGTTCATTCCCGCAACTCCTCCTGCCAGCAGGGTGTCCTCTTCGACCCATGCCTCCCCTTGTGGGCGAATTGGCCCGAGCAGGTATTCCCTGCTTCCCCAGTGCGTCCTAACCGCTAGGATTGTGGTGCTCTCGGACGCCTCAACGGCCTGGGGTTCCTCCTCCGTTTCTTCGAGCACTTCCGGATCATTGGCAGCCGTCGGGCCAGCGCCTACCGAGAGCTCCATGGTGTCTATCCTCCACCACCTGTTTCTGCTCCGGCAGTCGTTGACAGGGGGGTGCGTTGCCCATACGACCTGTTCACTGCTTATGAGGTGCGTGGTCATCAGCCTAACCGCATCTCTCGAGAATCCGATATTGGCCGCATGCTGGAACAGCTCCCCCGTCCTGACATCCCCTTTGGCCAGTTGAGCGAGGACCCATGTCCTCAGCATCATGATTTGCGCCGCGGTCCCTTTCCACTTCGTGCCTCTGCCGTCGTCCAGGCTAACCTTTGTGACCTGGCGGGGGCTTGTTTCCCCCTGGAGCGTCTGTGCGGGCGGGTTCGGCCCGGGTCTGATCTCCTCGCTCTCCACCGTGGCCTGGGGGCTTCGTAGGGTCTGCCTGGTCCTTTTTTCACCGACCTTCGGGAGTTCCTGGGCGTGCCCGGGGATCTTTGGCACCGTGTCTGTCTGGGTCTGCCTGGTCGGGCTCTTCCCGACTTGCATTGGCCCTGCGCCGGCCTCTTCTTGGATTTCGTCATCCCCCTCCTCGAAGGAGATTGGGTCATGAGTCTCTCCCTCCCCGTGGAACACGTGGTGGCGCTCCCGCTGTTCCAATTCTCCTATGCGCGCCATGATTGGGCCTCTCATGGCTTCCCGGTATCCCCTGGAGGTCGTCGCTTCTCTGCCCACCGGGGGCCCATGCAGCCCGATCCAGGACTCCCACGTCGCTCCCGTGGTGGACCTATTCCATTCCTGCCACTTGTCAATCATGTAGCACACCCAGACGCCGCATTGGTATCCGTCCCGCTGGTGTGCGACCCCCATGCTGGAGACCGTTATGTTGACCGGCGGCCATCCCGGCGGTCCTGCCCACTGTCTCAGCGCCGTCAGTAGGCGAGTGTCCTCCCCCCCCATCGGGTCATAGAGGTAGATTGAGACGCTGGTGTCCTCATTTCTTCCGAAGAGGAGCACATTCCAGTGGCTGCCGTCGCAAGTCAGGACGAAGGAAAATCCCTCGTCCCGGACCGTTTCCATCGTGTTGCGCATCTGCGCCTCGTATTGGTCCGACTGCTCGAACTCGATTCCGTTGAGGGCATCCGCGAGTTTCGTCTGGTGCATCGACACTGTGGCCACGCCCGTCGTACAGAGGCTGTGGGTTTCCACTTGTATGGAGCTAAGCCACGCCTCCCTGCCTCTGGTGTCCGAGAAGACCCCTTCCGTCCTGTGCCTGGGGGTGCCCTCCCCCCGGGGTGCAGTTCCTCTTCTTCCTCCCCCCTTCAGGAGGCTGTCCGCATGGGACCCCTCAGAGCGATTTCTCCGCATCGCCCTCCTGCAGTCCATCGCCTCCTTCTCGGTAAGTCTTGCTCCGGCTCTGGCTGCGTGTCGCAGGTCTGAGAGGGTTTTTTCCGCCTTGGGTCTCACACCCTCGGAGTCCATTATCATGACCCTTCCCCCCGGGTCCTCAAGCAGGGTGGGTCTGACTCCAATATCATGGCATTTAAAGGCGTCTTCGTGGTCTTCTTCATCCTTGGCGCAATAACCTGTCGCCATTTGTTTTAAGGCGTTTTTGGCTTGCATGGAGGTCGTGGGGGGTCCTCTTCTTCCCGCGTGCCACAGCGATCGCGGGCCCCATTTGCATTGAGTGGGGTGGAAGCCCGCTTCCCAAGCGGTTGGTTCTTCCTCGTCGGTTGCCCGGGGTGCTGCCATCCTTTGGAACCCTAGAGCGTTGTGTGTCCCTTGGGACGGTACAAACTGGAGTTTGAGGGTGAGGTTCTTCGGGTTGTCCCAGAATCGCGCGTCGTTGGGCTTGTCAGCAAGCGCTTCGCATATATATGGGTACAGCATGAGCATGAAGGTTCGCATGCGCCCTTGAAACCTGGCGGGGACTTTCGCTTTTGCTTCTCTGAGGCTGCACGCACGGGTGCCCCCCTGCGCCACGTAAAACCCCTCCTCCACGAAAGGGAGCAGGGGCAGCAGCGTGGTCAGACTAAGCGGGATCTCCTCCTGGTCATTGACTGAGTAGATCTTCACGCTCTCCTCCCCCGTGTCCTTGTCAACGACCGTTCTGTGTCTGCCTTCGAGCGCGTTCGGGAAGGGCTTCCGAACCGCATTCGCTAACTTGGAGATAACCCCGTGCTGGGTGTTGATCAGGTCCGCCAGTAGCGGTCCAGATCCTGTGAGCAAGACTTGGTGCTCACGTAGCACCGCAAGTTGCCGGGCTGTGCAGCACCTGTCGAGTTCCCCAGTTCTGACTGTACCGTCCACCTGTCCCTGTCTGCGGTTGTAGTGGTACCTGACCAGCCCCCTCGTGGTGGCACTAAGTTGAGAGGTCTGCTTGACATGAAAGGCCTCACTTTCTCTGAACACCTCTCTCGGCCTTTCTCGAAGGTCTTCCCTGGTGGCGGTGGCCATCTGCAGGGCGCTCGCCACACTTTGTGCGTACGTGGCCAGCAGTGGTGTGTGTCCAAGCCCATAGGAGGTTTTCGGGAGTGCCGCGTAGCAGTTAGCGGTGCCTCTTGGCAGTCCATTAAGGAGCTTGTATGCCCCGCCGATAATCGCGTCTAGGTCCTCGATTTCCTTGGTAGAAAAAATCCCTAAGGGAAGGGCATATCTAAGCTGTCCTATAATTGCCGAGCGAAGGACCTCCTCCTGCTGCCCGCTCGTCAAAGGGGAGTGGAGGAGCGCCTGTATCCTTTCCCTTGCCTGCAGAAAGGAGGCTTGCTTTTGGACCGTCCAGTCTCCCGAGAGGGCGACTTGTATCCCAAGGTACTTGTATGGGTCATCCGGGTGGAGGTACGGGAATCCATGCTTGCCTACACTGGGGGTGTGCATGGTGACATCCTCGTATGTCTCCTCAGGGATCGGGGATCCTTTTTCGTCCGTTCCCGTAATTCCGCATTTGGCCTTGTTGATTCGAAGTCCACTCCAGTTGGAGTAGAGCTCTAGCTTCCTGACTTGCACCGCCAGTTGCGTTGCCGACTCCGCGATTAGGGCAAGATCGTCCACATATGCCGCCGAGGAAGTGCGAATTTGTTTGTCCGAATCCGTGAGGCGGTGCAGATACCCCTCGTTGCCCGTTTTGAGCCAGCGTAGAAGGGGTTCCAAATAGAGAATAAAGAGTAGGGGGCTCAGCGAGTCTCCCTGCACTAGTCCCCTTTTGACCATGAGGGGTTCCGAGCTGTGGTGCTCTATCTTTGAGGCCATCCTAAAAGGTGACCTGTGGGCCTCCCCCCCGTAGAGGTCTGCCACCACTCTGACCGCGTCCTCCGGGATCCCCAGGTACTTCATGGTGTGCTGGAGTCTGTCATGCTCCACCGACCCGTAGGCGTTCTCGAAGTCCACGTAGAGAACATGCAGCTGGCTGCGGGACAGTTTGCTGTCCTCGATAACATGCTGCAGTCGAAGGATCTGGTTGATCGTGCTTCTGTGTTTCCTAGAACCCATCTGCTCTTGGCTGTGGATACTGTTTACCTCGCAGAACGTGGATAGAACATCCGTGACCATCGACGTATAAAGTTTGAGAATTGTGCGGAGAAGCCCTATGGGCCTGTAATTGGAAAACACAGAGGTGTCCCCCTTCTTATGTAGGTAAACAAAGGTGCCAAGCTTCCAAGTGCCTGGGGTTATCCCCGCTTTCCACATCGCCCTCATGAGCGAGAAGAGAACTTCGTGGAATTCCTCCCGCATAGCCTTGAGGATTTCGTTTGGTACCGCATCCGGGCCGGCCGCCTTCCCGTTGGGGAGCCGTTTGACAATTTGTCTGTAGAGTTCAATAGTGAGCCTGCTCCCAAGCTCCGTCTTCCTCGGTCTTTGCCCTGGTTTCATTCTATCCGGGGCTTCCGCCGCCAGCCATGGCATCTCCTCGTCCAGTTGGTCCGTCCTGGGGTGTTCGAAGCAATATGGGTCCGAGTGGGCCATGTGCCCCGAAAAGGCCTCCGCGGTGGCCACCGCCCCGACTGCCATTTTGCTGTTTCTGTCCCATATCCCCAAGGTTCTTCCTTTCGGGAGTGCGTCGCGGTCTCGGAAGACGAACCTGTGGGCTGACTTTTTCATGCGATAATAGTTGCTGCGGAATTTCTGGACAAATGTCTCCCAGGTTTCGGCTTTGTGGTCTTTGATAACAGATTTGGCTTCCTGCCTGAACCTGCGCATCTCAGACTCCGCCCACCAGTGGGGGTCTTCCGGTTCCGCACACGTGTCGGGTCTGCCCTGCGCCGTGTCTCGTGGTTCCGCCATGGCCTCTTCCAGCAGTGCCGCGCTGGGGGCCTCCCCTGTTGCCCTTTCTATCGCAAGCATCTCCTGCAGGACCGCCGCCGCCTTCAGCGCTTTGTCACGCTTCCTGAATTTAGCTTTCGGCAATCTGACCCCTGTGTTGGGGTCCCTGGTGACCTTGGGCTTGCACCTGACGGTTTCTAGGGGGATCTCCACGGCCCGCATGGCTTGCTGAAGGACCCCGTCAACTGCCTTCCCGGCCTCATCAATTCTTTCCCTGGCGTCCGGGCTCTCCCTTTCCGCCGCGTCGACCGCGTTCTCGATCACTGTCTTGAATTCATTCTCCCTGAGACTCGGTTGGAGCGCCGAATCTATTGCCGCCGTCATCGAGCGTTGCAAGGCTTTGGAGATCGGGAATTGGTATTTCGTGATCGGGTCGGGTTTCGCCTGCTCTTCCACAGCCGGTGTGGTCGTGTGAAGCCTCCACAGCGGCACCGCCGCCACTGCCGCTTGGTGGTCGCTGCAGTGCCTGTGTGCCCTAGTGTCGATCGGGTGCCGTTCGTCAGCGATCCGCTGAAGCTCCTCTGACGCCAACCACCCATCGATTTTGTGGTCCCCAAACGTGGGTCCTTGCGGGCAGCTGATCTCTGCAAGGCCCGCCCGGTCAGACATCTCTCTCCATGCACGTTGTTCCATCCCGTCTTGCTCCCTGGGGATTTCCGCGACATTGAAGTCTCCCCCCACCACCATGTGCTCCCCCTTCCTGGAAGCCACTGCAGCCTCTCGGGCTATGTAATCTCGGATACACGTCCTGACCACCTCTTCTTCTGGGTGGGGAGGGTTGTAGACGCCGAGCACGTGCACCTTTACGCCGCTTGGCAGCGTAATAACTACGTGCTGTAGATACCCTTTCGCGCATCTGGGGACTTCACGGTTAGCGCGCACGTCCGTCCTGTCGTAGGGGCGTCTGAGGGCGAGGACCACCCCCCCTCTGTACGAAGTGCCATCCGCCCCCCTCCTCTGGACTCCATGGCACGGTGCTGAGTGCCAGGCGCTGTACCCCAGCCCTTGGAGTTTTTTTGGTCCCATGGGGCCCGCCGCCTTTGTTTCTGTGAGAACCAGCACATCCGGCTGGTGCTCCTCGCAACTCCTGGCGAGGTCATAGTACGCGTGGTCGCTTCCTCTGATATTCCAGGTCATCAGGGACAGCCTGCCTTCCTCCCCCGCATCCGGTGGGGGTGTTTGATTCTCTTTGTCGCTGTGGTGATTTGGTTCATTTTTAGACTCTCGTGTACTATTGCCCCAGCTGCCAAGTACGGTCTTTGCGCCTGCCCTATGCTGTCTCTTCTGCTGAACTGGCGCCTGCCCACTTCCCGTCACTTGTTGTAGTGGCCTGAGCACTGCCCTTCTGCCGGGTACTCTATTGCTCCCGCTCCGGGTGCCGGCCTGGCCTTCCGCATGTTCCTCCTGCTGGGTGGCGATTTGCATGACAATTCTGTGTTGTTTTGCCACCCTATTGTTTGCCGTTTTCCCAGTGCCCCCAGCGGCTCTGTGCGCCGCCCTTGGCCAGGTTGACTTCTCTGGGGATTTCGTCCAGTCGCACCATGCCGCCACCATTACCGCAACCCAGACCCCACACTGAAAGTCATCATACTGGGTGCGGAGTTTGGTGCACGTGATTTCGGTAGGATCAAGCCAAGTCAACGCATCAAAGAATTCCCGAATCAGTATTTGCGTGTCTCCGCCGGACTTCTTTTTTGTGGGGATGCTGAGTTGTGCCCTTTGCTGGAGGTTTATGGGGGAGAGATGCGCAAATATGCCGTTCAGGAATTGGTAGGAGCATTCATATATTTGGAGAATCGTCTAACTGGCAACTGTGACCGTTCCTATGACTGCGGTCAAGGATATGAACTTTGCAGGGTGATTCAACTGTTTGACCCCTCGTATGTGGCAAGTCACCCAAGCATCGACAGTAGCTCGGTTCAGCAGTTGTCCGTGATCACGCCCCTGGCCAGAGGCAACTACTGGAAGCTCATTCGTGAGCTTGAGGGCGAGCTGCCAACATACAAGGTTGCAGTTACCGGCTTTCAGCGTGACCACTCCGATGTCTCTGCTTTTACTTCAGCGGTATTGGCTTGGTGGGCACAGAATGCAAAGGAGCTTCCTAAATGGAGCAGTGCGGCTAGGATTTGCTTTTCTTTCTCACCGAACTTCTGTGCGTGTGAGCGTGTATTTTCTTTGCCGAAGGAGATGTTTGGTGAAGATCAGGACAATTGCCTTGGTGACTATCTACAGGCAGCTTTGATGCTTAGGTACAACAAGCGGTTGTAATATGTTTATTCAGTGATTACTTCACTCGTAATAATGATAATCCATCTACTTCGACTGAATATCTTATTTACTCGTTCTTGATAATAGGATTTGTGATAGGCATCACATATTCACATTCCAAGGTTGCCTTGTTTCCCGTTGCCCTTGTTGGCAACGACAAGCAAGGTAGCCCCTCCAAACCTCAATTGTGATGCCTAAGCAAAACCTATTGCGTGTCGTAGTCTCATAACCGGTTTAATTAGTCTTGAAACCTGTTATCGATCATATTTCATATAGGTTTTACAGGTCTGAAGGTTGCCAATAGGTTGCCAAGCTGAACAAATTAGTATGAAATAGGTTCTTAGGCCAATTTGGGTGATTGTAAAAGAAATAGGGGCCTAGGGCAAGCGTCTCCGCGTCTCAGCGAACCGGTTTGGGCGTGTATGGGGCCCGCGAGATCGGCTAATTATTGAAAAAAATTAGGAAAAATTTAGGGGCCTTTTCAAAAAGGGAGGAAAAATTTAGGTGACTTTAGGAAAAATTTCAAAAAAGAATTTGGGTCAATTTAAAAATGTGGGCCAGAGCCAAGGTAGCTAGCGTGAGAAACATTTCGGTCCTTGTGGTAGGACTGGCCTTTTTATTTAATTTGAATTAATTTTACCCCCACCTCTTCAGCGCTCACAAGTGCATACCCATATCGAGTAGATCACCCGGCACATGTTTTTAATAAATATTTGAGCACCCAAGGATGATCTTTAAGCACTCAAACATCAACTACATCGAAAAATCGTGGCGGCTAGCCCCCTTTTACTTCGGTCCTTGTGGTAGGACTGGAGCGTCGGGCAGTAGCCATTTTGGGCCCGAACGTCCCAAAGGTGCCAAGAGGGCCGAAGGCCCTGGGGTTTGGGGCACTTTCGACTTTGGGGGCGTTAGCTTAGCCCCCAAACTCTGGTCTCAGCCAGAAGCCTCCGGTCTAGTACAGAAAAAGTCTTGAAAAAGTGAAGAAAAAAATCGCGTCCGCAAGCTCTGGTTTCATCAGCCAGACGAGAGTAACCCGTACTGTAAAGCCGTAATAATGTAACTCATAACTCTATGACGGTTTGCCCTCCAATTCTGGAGGGAAGCCCAGGGGTAGTGATTCAGCTGCATTGTGCGAGCTGTAGCGTAGGCCCAATGGCCATATTTCGGTGCACAGGGGTCAAGTAGGTACCTTGGGGTAATTTGCACGCGCCGGGGGGCTAAGGGGGGCGAGAAAAGCCTGCAAAACTTTTGCAGGAATTTCGGGGGTTAGTCATAGAGGTCCAGAGGGGGTCCTCGGTGTGGTGGGTGGGTGAGCAGATGGGCCGCTCTGGAGTGATTCCCTTGATTGAGGTCTAAGGGCGTGCGAGGTACTCAAACGCACCACAGGACATCCCCAAGATTACCCGGAGGGGTGGGGGGTAGAGTGGTGGCAGAATAGTGGGGTGACAGCCCGTGGCTCCCACTCGTGGGAGGTCTACGCGACTAAGTAAAAAACGGTATCGATTTTCGGGGAAAAAACTCGACCGTCATAGAGATATCGACCCAACTTCAAAATCGGCATCCCCGGTAGGAAATCATCATAACTTATCTACTAAGCCCTGTGGAGGTCCAATCGACCCCCCGATTGGGCCCTGGGGTGGCCGTAGACCCCTTGAAATTAAAGGTGACTGGCCCCCGATATCTCTATGACGGTTTGCCCTCCAATTCTGGAGGGAAGCCCAGGGGTAGTGATTCAGCTGCATTGTGCGAGCTGTAGCGTAGGCCCAATGGCCATATTTCGGTGCACAGGGGTCAAGTAGGTACCTTGGGGTAATTTGCACGCCGGGGGGCTATCACGGGAAAGCCGATTCCCCCCCAACTGTATGGGGGCCTGCTTCTCCTTGCGTCACCCCTCACTGTGTGTGGCATGTGTCACACGTGACCGTGTCTCCGTCACTTTATAGCCTTCTCTAGTTAGACAGTCCGTCTGTATGTCTTACCAGTTTATTGCTATTCCGTTTCCGAGCACCCGGCACTGTGTTTTCTGTGACATATCGTGCATATATATATCTTATATATATACCCTCAGATCACCCTTTCTGTCAGGTTATCGACCCACTTCACGCTAAGTGGTGTTTCGGTAGGCATCAGCTCGCTTCGTGGCTATTTGCCGATTCTAAAGTTCCCTCAAAAGTGCCTTACGGTTACGGCGCATTCACCGCAACCAAAATTCCTTAAGACAACACCTGGGCTGCCTATACCGTCAACGAGAAAGGTTTTCCACGGTTTCCCTCGGCCGAAATTCCCTCTTTCCCTTTTATTCCTTCACGCTGGCCGGCTATTTCCTTCCGATGTCTCAACACCGCCAATCAACCCTCGCAGAGGCGCTTCGATCGGCACGACGGGCTAGTGCTACTCCTTCCCCGCCCTCTGGAGATTCTGGCACTACGACGCCGGGTCCGACACGACCGAGACGCATTGTTTCCACCGCCTCTCTACGTTCGCGTCCTTCCTCATTGTGTGCCCGTGGGCACTACGACAGATGCTCGGAGATATGTTTTTGATTGAACGTGCAAAGGTACACAATTCGGATTTTTATAATATACTGGATCAGGGCCAGATTGGGGTACAAACGATAATTCGGTTCCGAGTTCTGAAGGCTAAACACTTCTCAAGTGCTCCACTTATTCACTCGTCACTCAGGTTGCAGGGTCAACCACTCGACAGCCGATGTCACACTTCGGCTCAACGTTCAATTCCCGATCCGATCTCATTTCTAATTCCGATTCGTCATTCTCGATTCAGATGTTATGCCGACAGACTGACACGATGACTGCCCCACAGTACTGTCATACTACTGTACTGTCATACTGTCATACTGTCATAGCGTCATACTGTCATACTGTCATAACCTTGATATCTGATATTCGATTTCATTGTCTTTTCAACCCCGATGCGAATCCGACCATTCTTCGAGGGTCTGACTGAGTGCCACGATGACACCCCCCACAGTACTGTCATACTACTATAGTGTCATACTGTCATACTGTCATAGTGTCATAGTGTCATACTGTCATACCCCGGACATCTGGTATTCATTCTCATCGTGATTTCAAGCCCAATTTCACTGTCATCGTGCCAATCCCAGATTACCCCCGATGACACACATACGGACGCATAGGCATATCGGCTCACGCTGTGCCTCCGGGCACAACTCTCCCCCCCTTAGGAGTGGTCTACCTCCTGGGATCACTCCGCTAAGGTACCCATCTAAGTTCCAGTTCTTAGGTTTTCTGGTTCCTTTCTGTTTCCAGTTCTTAGGTTCTCTGGTCCCTCTTCGAGCACAGCTTGCCTGCCGCTACCAGGGCACCACTTTCACGAAGAAGGGTGCCACTTGGAATCTAAAGCGGGTCTTCAGTCTTGCGGAGGCGTAAATGTCGGAAAAGTTGTCGCAGCAGAAGTGCTGGCACGGGATATACGCTCGCGGATTGGCCCGCTCCAGTCTGCTGCGGGTGAGGTCCAAGCTGAGCAGTCTCTGAATGAGCACCGGTTGCCCATCTGCACGCACACGGTGTTGAAGCAGTACAGCGTAGCAGGGGCGTGGGTGGCGCTGAGTTCGTCCATATGCAGGTGGGCTTCATGTACTGCGTACCGTACATGCAGTAGGTACACACCAGCGGAGGAGGGAGCTGGCGCATCATAGGACGAAGCCGTAGCGCGTTAGGGAAGCGACCTCTGGGGTTTTCCATGAACCAATGTTTCGGCTCCAAGTAGTCAATGATCTGCAATGCTCGTCGTACGATTTTGTCAGCCTGGGGAAGGTCAGGGGGTCCACCAGTGGTGCGCGCTTGACTGTACTGCCTACAGGGGGGACTTGCCCAAACGACATCGAAGAATCCAGGCGGGTATTGTTTGTAGTCCCATTGTAGGATGTCACACACATGAGTGGGTTGCCAGATATGTCCGGAGTCGAGGGTCACCACTGAAGCGGAGGGAAAGCAATTTAGGAATTCTCTCTCTACTGAGCCAGTACCGCTGAAAAGTACGAGAATCCTGAGCGTGCGGGTTGCTTTCGTCTGTATCGCCAGCAGCTCTGTCACCAGTGCCAACGACCCATCTTCCACGCGCTCTTGACGTTCCCACGGCAGAGGGGTATCATATTCCATCTGTTCGAGCTGGTCCAGTTCATCGCAGGGATTAGTGATGAGGTGGGCCAGTGTCATTCCGGCTTGAGCGGAGTGACGGCCACGTTGCTCGCGTCGCCGAGTGGCTTCGTCGCGAACTTGTGCTTCCATGTGCAGTCTCGCTTGCTCGAATTCACGAAGCTGTTGAAGTGGACCTCCGCGTTCAAGTTTGTCACGCGTCCTCCATTGGTCGTGAGCTTTGGAGTAGCCAGTCCAGCAAACCTTCCACTCTTCCACCTCTTTTCCTCGAACAGACCGCACCCGACGTGCAAGAATACGCTCGACGTGTGCTTCCTTCTGACCATCCACTACCACCTCTTCAGGTACTGCTAGGTGATCGCGTGCGGCGAAAGCATCTTGACCGCTGGTGTACGGTTTGAGGCGATGTTGAGCAAACACGTCGTGTATCCGCCAGTGGGGAGGGAGGCGTAGACGGTAGGCTACTGGAGCTCCCCTGTCAGCCTCTGGCATGGTCATCTGTACATCGCTGAAGAAGCGTTCGGTCACAGGGACTGGTCCATGCCAGCGCTTGGTCAATTTCCTGCAGATGGAGCGATCCATCACCTTCTCCGTAAGGTGTTTCGCCTCTATCCAGACCAGATCTCCAACAGCATACTCCCGCTGTCCGTGCCTACGATCAAACTGTTCGCGCTGTCGCTGTTGAGCCAGCTCCAACCGCTGTCTGGCGTCCCGCAGTTGCGACGAAAATTTCACGGCCACTTCGTGTGCGGTGCCTACTCCCCCTGTTCGTCGTCCAGCGGTGGACTGTGCGGCCTCCAGGAAAAGGTCCAACTGCGACAGCGGCGAGAACCCGAACACCAGCTCAAATGGCGTGAAGCCAGTAGATTCACTCCTGGAGTCATTGATCGCGAACTCCACGTTAGTGGTGAACAGATCCCAGTCCTCCACATTGGCGTCTACGAAGGACCTGAGCATGTCCTCAATAACCCTGTTGCTGTGTTCCGCCTGGCCGTCAGACCGAGGGTTGTACGGCGTGGTACGAGCCACCTTCACACCCATCAGTCTCATGAGCTCCTGCCAGAAGGCATCTTGAAACCGCGGGTCACGATCAGAGACAATCTTCATAGGCGCGCCATGTAAGCGCCACACCGAGTCAAAGTAGATTCTGGCCACCACAGCTGCAGAGCTGTCGCCGAAGTTCATCGGCACAACGTGGACCATCTTCGTCAGCTTGCAAGTGAAGGCCACGAAAGCGTCATTACCTCTCTCTGATACTGGCAGGCCGGTGACGAAGTCCACCGCGACATCCTGCCATGGCCTGTTCGGGATGCTGTGAGGGTTTAGCAACCCATCCGGGTAAGTTCCCCGCGGCCTCACTGATTGGCACACCGCGCAGGATGCAACCCAGGTGCCCACATCTTCCGCGGCACCACGCCAATAGAAGCGTCGCAGCACCCTTTCCAGAGTCTTGTCTCGCCCAGTGTGACCCGAGGACAATGACTCGTGAGCATGACGAATCACTACTTCTCGAAGTGGAGAGTCCTCCCCCAGCACCAACTGATATCTCCCTGCTGCGGTCCTCCAAACCACTTCACCCACCAGCCTGAAGTCCTGTAGGCATTGGTGTGGTGCCGCCTTCACTTTCTCCCGCAGCGAACGAAGTGTCCCCTCTCGGGTGTACTCCGCTTTCAACGCACGCAGGAACTTTGAGTCCGACTGCTGGGAGGTTGCGTCTCTGAAGGCTGCTGCCTCACCTGTCCTTATCACAGCGGGGGCTGTTCGCGGATGCCTCACGCGTGCTGGCTGTGGTTTGGCGGGAGGGGCGTGTACTATCAGAACAGGCCAACGAAGGTCGAAGGCCTTCCCATCTGGGTTCTCGAAGAACTGATTGGGCTCGCCCTTATCATCGTGAGTAGGGATGACCTCCACGATCTGCATATTTGCCTTTCTGAAAAGTTTGCGCCACGCGGGGAGCTTGGACTGGTGATCTGGTAGAACGAAGACTGCTGAGGTGTTTTCTGGATCTGCCTTCCATTCTGCGATATACTTGTTCAAAATCGCCTCCACAGTAATGTGCTTGGAGTTATATGGAGGGTTACACCAAACCCGAAGGCCCCTCCATTTCTCTGAAAGGCAGTCTGTCCAGAATCTATCCGCCTGTCTGTTGCGGCCGCCAAAGTCACAACAGGCGTCCACATCGAAGGGTCCAAACTTCTCGGCGTACTTCGAGGAGTACTCTGCTCGGACACGCCAATTCTGTGAGTCCTCTGGGGGAGTCTGCCGTTTTTGTGGGTGAAGGACCGGGGATGGAGCTGACTGCTGGGGCGCCTGCTGCGGGGGTGGTGAGCTCGCTGGCACCTTCTCAGTGGGCGCCTCCGATGCGTCAGCTCGTGATGTAGGCGTTCGCGTTTTCGGTGACGCCAACTGTGGAGGCGCTGGGGTCGTAGAGGCTTTCCCAGCGCGTGATATACTCCTCGTTATCCTTATCTGAGGTGGAGCTCGGTCAGGGGGTTCGCGTGGAGCTTCTGTCGGCTTCGCGCTATCAGCTTCAGGCCAGTCAGGCATGTCGAAGTCGAGGTGATCCTCCTTCATTCCCTTATAGAGCTTCGGATTAACGAGAGCGATGGTCTCCCCCATGTCCATGGCCTGTTCCGCCACGGAGAGGGTTTCCACTGCTGAGAGCCAACAGTCAACCGTCTGGGCCCAGTGGGGATGAGCCGCGGGTGGTGAGCTGGAGAAGCATTCAGACTCCAGCGTTGCCAGAGGGTCTTTCGGCAGGTCTGAGGTGGGGTCGATCACTCCTGCCTCCTTCAACCCCTCGCGAACGTCCTTGTCTTTGAAGTCGGGTCTTCTGGACAGGGCGTCTGGTACCAGCAGTAGCGCTCCCTTGATGTACTCCATTCTCGGGACTCCCACCTCCACCAGATCCATGTACCAGCGTGCCTGTCTGCGGCTAAGCTCTCTGCCAGGTTCCATCAGCCATTCAAGGGGGCGGTGATCACCCTGGATGCGGAAGTTGGTGAAGATGAGGTAATGCCGCCAGGTGACGGTGGTACAATGGTGTAGAGCACCTAGCTCACGCTCGCCGGTGTGATAATTCTGCTCGGCGGCTGAGAACTGGCGGCTCTCGTATGCTATCACGCGCAGCCCAAGACCATCTCCATTGTCTTGCATCAGTACTCCTCCAAGAGCGATGCCGCTAGCATCCGTCTGCACCACGAAAGGTGCTGTGCCGTCTGCGGCACCCTTAATGTTGGGCAAGGCGAGCACTGGCGCTGATGTGAGGGCCTTCTTCAGCTCCTCGAAGGCCCACTGCTGCATGGGACCCTACTCCCAGGGTACGTCCGACTTGGTCAACCGGGTGAGGGGCTGGGAGATCTCGGAGAACCGGTGAATGAATCTGCGGTAATACCCCGCCAGGCCCAAGAACTGCCTGACGTGGGTAACCGTCTCCAGTTCGGGCCAGTCCCTCACTGCAGCCACCTTGTCGTGTTGGGGTCTGCAGCCATCCGCGGAGATACAGTGGCCAAGGAACCGCAAGGATTTCTTCAACAGTTGGCACTTGGACCTCTTGAGGAAGACGCCCTTCTCCCTGCACGTCAGGAGCAGTTGTTTGACGTGTTCGTAGTGCTCTGCAGCGGTGTTGCTGAAGACGACCACGTCATCGATGAAGATCCGGACAAATGGGAGATGGCCCAAGGCCCGCTGCATCCGTCGCTGGTACTGAGACGGTGAATTCTGCAGCCCCTGCGGCATGACCAACCACTCATATGACCCCATCTGGGTGGTGAAGGCGGTCTTCTCGACATCTCCTGGTGCCATCGGTACTTGCCAGAAGCCATCCACCGCGTCGAACGAAGAGAAGAACTTCGCACCCTGCATCTCGTCGAACATCATCTGGATGTCTGGAAGAGGATACTTGTCCTTAACTGTTTGGCGGTTGAGGAGCCGGTAGTCGATTACCAGTCGCAGCTCCTTGGGGTTCCCCGGTTTGGGGACCATCAGACAGGGAGCTGCATAAGGGCTGGAAGAGGGTCGGATGTAGCCCTTGGACATCAGGGTCTCCACGCGTTCTCGAAGTTGGCGGAGTTCCTCTGCAGACTTCTTGTAGATGCGCTGGCAGGGCGGCCCCTTCTTGCTCAGCTCAGGGTCCAGGTTAATGTTGGCTTCATCTTGGGGGTCATGTCTGAGTCCATCAATGTTCGGTAGGGCAGTCGTCATCTCCTTCTTGTACTCCTCACCCCAGAAGTCCTGAAACTTGAGGGTCCATTCAGGGCTCACTTCTGCATCTTCAGTATCCGCAGCGGGTTCGGCGTTCTCAGAGTCGATAGCCGTGGCTGCAAAGGCAGAAGCAGTATCATCGGGGGACTTCTCGGCCATCATGAGCCAGGCGGGTTGTATCTCCGGGTCGTCATTGCCGCGTAGCTTCTGCGTCTCCGCGTACACCAGGTACTTCTTCAACTGGGCAGGGGTCAGGAACACCTCATCCACCAATCCCGCACAGGCCGTGCCCTTCGGAGACCTGTCTCCAGATGCTTTCCCAGGAGAACAGCCTGTGATGGTGACGCGATCTCCAATCTTACCACTGCGGGACTTCCTGAGGAAGGAGACGGAGCCATTCCCTTCATAGCCCAGAGTGACAGGAGAGTGACTGCGCAACCACCTTCCGCCAAGGATAACATCCACCTGTATGCCCAGTGGTAGGATCCGGAGGGCAAGGGCGTTCTCCGTATAGGTGCCCGTGGTGGTGTGCGTGTTAAACTTGGCGTACGCGGTGGCGCCAGTGATCTTCACAGATCCATCCGCCAAGGTGACTCGCATCTCGGAGCCGGCTCGTGTCGTGAGGCCACATCGCTTGGCGCTCTGCTCCGAGATGAAGTTGTCGGAGGCCCCCGAGTCGATCAGCACCTTGACCGTGTGCCCTCTGAGGGTTGCATAGAACACCAGCAGCAGCGGTCCTTCTTCGTCATGTGCCGCTGCGAGGGTACCCTCAATGTCGGTCTTCCACTGAACTCCCCCATCTGTGCGTATGCTTTTGCACTTGAGGTTAAAGAGGAGGTTGTCCGAGGCCTCGCGGCATTCTTCCAACGTTTGCCTACACGCGGCGTAGAACTCCTCATCCAGCAAATCAACATCTTCAGTCGGATGACTGACGAGGTTGTCTACACTCGCCGTCAGCAGGGTGCCCGCTGAGGTGCATTCGCTCGAGGTGGGGCTGACATGAGTGGTGTCGCTGGTGGTAGGGCTCACATGGGTGGTGTTACTGGTAGTAGGGCTCACATGGGTAGTGCCGCTGGTGGTAGGGCTTACATGGGTAGTGCCGCTTACTGTGGGGCTCACGTGGGTAGTGCCGCTTGTTGTGGGGCTCGCATGGGTAGCGACACTGTTGGTGAGACTGCCATGGGTGAGGGGATCCTCGTCATGCTGAGGGCTGCTAGTGGGGGAGTTGTGGGCGAGTTGGTGGGAGCTCTGGTGGTCAGTTCTCGCCTCAGGGGTCCCAGCTGCTGCCATCTGCTGGGTGAAGCAGAGCGAATTGACTGAGGACTCCTCTTCCATCACCTCAGGGTCTTCAGCGATGGGGTGGCTGTCGAGACGGGGCGGCGCTTCATCTGCTTCATGCGTTCTGACGGTGGTCATCTGTTGGGTGAAGCAAAGCGAGCTGGGTGTGGAGGTCTCCTCTGTCACTACGCAGTCAGATGGACCTTCAAGGTTTCCTCCCGGGGTAGCCGGCGCGTTGTCATGGTGCGAGGATGTCGTCTCTGTCGTGGGCTCGACCAGTGAGGATGATGGAGGGGATGCTCCCAAGGGGCTGGGACCCAGCTTCCTCATCTTGTACTGGTGCACTGCGTGTAGACTGCACCAGGCGCCAGGTAAGCCCACGTCTCCCGCTGTCCCGGGTATCGTGCCCACTTCGGTGTCCAGGGTGCAGAGAGAGGTCGAGGATCTCGCTGCTGCTCTTCGTGCACCCTCCTTTTCCCACAGCCTGCTACCGGGGAAGGAATCTGGACTCGAAGTGGCGATCGCCTCCAGCTGCTCGGCGGGCGACAGCTCTCTCCAAGCTGCGTAGAGGTCGGAGGGGCTGGCGCTAGGGGACTCGAGGACCTGCTGGTGACCGTCGTCGTGTGAGAGGAGGTGCCACAGTGCGATGCGCTGATGGCCCTCTCTACGATCTTGAGGTTCACGGGCAATGCGTACCCTCTCCGCCAGCTGGTTGGCGCGGTTCACGTGCTCCTTCGGCGATCGACTCCCAGAGCGTATGCGGCTACGAGTACGCTCCCACATCTTATCCACCAGGTCCTTGGCAGCCTCCGGGGATTTGCGCAGAGCTCTGCGAACTTTTTGCATGGCGACTTCGAGGGGGAGAGAATACAGATCTCTCTTCCAGTGCCACGCAGTTAGCCTCTTCTGCGGGTCTGCGAGGTTGGACTGATAGTTGGGCAGTGGTAGGACAACACGCGGTCGGGGGCGAAGATCGCGGGGCTCTCCGCGGTTGCTGCCCATAATGGGGGTCTGTGCCGGGGGACTCGCCGCCCCCTCCGGCCCTCGATCCTTGCCTGTGTATAAGCAGGGCCGTCATCAAGAGGTAGTGACGGCTCATCGAAGGGGGTGCTTTCTGCAAGAGGGTGGCTGGTCAGGTCATCCCTCGGCAGCGATGGGGCACCAGCTGAGCGGTAGGTGCGTCGCAAGCGGGTCCCAGAGGTGAAGGCCACGCTCTTGGGATGGGGACGGTGGCCCCAAGGGTCTCTGCGTCCTCGTGCGCGTCGGGGTTCCACTGGCTCTGACCGCTTCTCCAGGGCGGAGAGGGTCTGATCATCAGGACATGACCTCACTTCCTCGAAGGGCAGGGTCTGGGGCTGGTCGCCGGCCAGTCATTCATCGCTCTCCACCGGAGGAAGGCCGTCACCCTCCACAAGCTCGATACCCGCGAGGGCCGCCAGGGTCTGGTAGCTCTGCTCGTCCTCACAGGTAGCAAGTGCCAAGACCTCCTCGGAGAACTCCTCTGGGACGCCATCCACCGAGGAGATGTCCTCCTGCTGCTCGATGGCCCAGACGACGGCGGCCACAAACCCAGGGGAATTTGCCAATCGAGCGGGTGCATTGGTCCTCCACTCCTTGAGCTTAGCCTCGTCCGTGCAGTTACGGACGATGTGCTCCGCAGAGCCGCAGGCGAAGCACCGGCGGACTTTCGGAGCGTCGGGGCGGGAGAGGCCAGGTGGTGGTGGCAATGGGGTCACTGCCGCGGCAACGGTGGTGGCAGGCCCATTCTCCAGCATGGCAAGAGCTGGGCGGTTCGAAGAGGGGGTACGCCTGAAGAAGGGGGTGCGAGGTGATGGGTTGGCGAAGGAAACAGTACGGGGAGGACGGTCTTGAGAGCGCCTCTGAGCCGCCTCCGTGTCAATGTCGCTCTCCACCTCCTCAGCGACTTCCCGAATCTTCAACAAGGCGTTGTGGGTGCCTGGGATATCGTCAGCGACGGCCTTCCTTTCCCACTCTTCTGGTTTGGAGACATCCAAGTGGATGGCTCTCAGGCGCCGCATCACCTTGGGTGCATATTTTAACCCTCGGCGGTACGTGGAGAGCATCGAGAGGTTGGACATCTCCACGCAATTGTGCTAGGACAACACACGGTGTCATGCGCGGATGACTCAGCAATGTCATACATGCCGGAAGTGTCATACGCGCCTTACAGCATTAGCGCCCGAGACCCCTGTTGAGGAAGAGACCCCCCTTTATATGGGAGTACACAGTACCACTGTACTGTGTAATAATGTGACATGTAGAATACTGGCACATCATACTGCATGATAATGTAGTACAAGCATATGATAGGTTGATGAGACTTGGCCATGCTGACTAGGATTACCTCAGAGAGCTGAGTGAATAAGTAATGGCCAAGGCCAAAGAAACAGTTGAGATTTCTAGAGTAAAACAGCCGCATGGTAAAAAGTCAATATAATACCTAATTCTTACTGCAAATATATGCAATGAGTCTGGACATAGTTCCTAAGAATCGACATAGCTTGATTAGTCTTATATAGTGCATAATATAGAACCTTGCACTATATATGATCCATCAGTAGTTTCACAGTCACTGTCAAGTAGAAGGTTTAGTACTGCCTCCTACAAAATGGTATCAGTGTGCTACGCACCACCACCACCACCGCTTCCACAAAATTTTTCTGCTTTGAGATTGTAACTTTTCCGCCGAATTTACGTGTGCCTCAGTTTTTCGGATGGAATTTGGGCTCTCGAGTTACTAGCGCGCTACATAACTTTGAGTCGGCACTGGCCAGTGACGTCGTTTGCGACTTCCTTCAGCGAGATGACTTGTGGCACTGTCAAATTCTTCTTCAAATTGCTTGTGAAAACGTGATCTTTCTTCGCGGATTGCTTCGTAGTGGTTTCTTCGTGCACTTGCGCGTGCTTTACAGTCTTGGCTGCTGTGAGTTCCGGGTGTGCACGCAGTTCTTCACTCGAATGTTCGCAATGGCGTTTGTTCCTCAGCAACAAAAGTTCTTAGAATTGTCGAATGCAACGTATACTCTCTTCGCGCCGTGATCTGTGATGGAAAATTTCGGCTCGCCATGGGAGGCCTCCTACTGTGGCACAGTGTGCCACAAATAAAGTAGCCCCGAGCTATCTTTCGTCTGGCGTTCGCTCTGCGCCTGGGACTCGCAAATTACCTTTACAAATTATGGCAATTTTTGCGGGTGCTGCTTAAATTCGAGTTTGGGAATGGTCGAAATTGTACTTCTGGCCGCTGGCCCTGTGTTCGCGCTCTGACGCGCTGGTCAACGACTCGTCGTTTTTCTTGCTCGCTAGCGGTTTTGCGCCGTTAATTCTTTTCGGGAATTGTGCCAATTATTCAGTGTTTTCCGCGAGATCTTCGTCTACACTACCCTCTGCGGTTCAGATGTGTGCGCAATGTTCTTCTTTGGCTCGGAATTGGCGTGATGCAACTTCGGATTAGCGCTATTCCGCTGGCGTGCGTGTTCTTCGTCGGGTGTCTTTGCGACTGAGTGGAATTACGCAAATTTATGCTGTGGAATTCGAAAATGTTCTCTGAATGGGCAGATGCGACTTGCTTTCTTTGCCCTTGAGCTCTGCAGCGCTCTAGCGTTCTTAACAGTGGCTGACCCTAAGTGGTATCGCGCAGCAGCGTTACTTTGACTTCCGTGGGCCGATCGTTGCCCAATTTTGCTCAATTTGTTTTCATCTTACCTCTTCGAGTTCGCTGGGAAACTTCAATTGGGATTTGGTGACGGCAGTTGCTTGTTTGCTGTTGGGCTTCTGCGTCTTCGCTCTTAACACTACACGCCTGTACGGCGGAAGCGCTGGCAGATTTTTCAGAATCAGATTGCTGCGTTTCTCCACCAGCTTGAGCAACTTTTTCAATGTCCTCTTCACGGCGGGCTTCTTCACTGTATATTCCGCCTCAGCGGCGCTCGGGGGTGACGGGTGCTGCTTCTGGGCCCTCCGGGCTCTCCAGCTCGGCCCGGGTGTTTGAGCACCGGGGATTGGGGGAGCTTGGGGCTTTGGAGCCCACCCCGTACTTTGTCCCGGAATGGGAGGCGCCAGCCGGGGCGCGGCGGGGCAGCAGGGGGGGGGGAGCAGTACAACGTTCTCTGGAGGGCGAATACGCGCTTTTGGCGAGCGCGCCTCTACCTCAAGAGGAAAGTCGCACCCAAGCATCGCTGCCTGCCACGCCCACGAATTTCCCCGACGGCTCGCGTGACTCTCCTGGGCTGGTATCTTCCATTGTACGTACGTTTGAGTGCTACTCTACACCCCAGCAGCGTGCAGGGGGTGCAGGTGCCTCGGGTCTACAACGTAGCCAACCAGCTCTCGAGGAGCTCAACACGGTCGCTATAGCCACCGCTCATAATTTGAGATCATCTCCTCATAGCGAAGCTGTAGTTGACCATTTGCCTTTGGCACCAGAGCATCACGTTGGAAACCAGACCCATGAGAGCAACATATTTACGCCTAGGCGTGAAAGTGCACCTCCAAGTGGCGAGCGCGGTTTGTCAAGCGTGAACGAGTGGAGCGTCAGGCTGGCACGCCAAGCTGTAGCAGTGGATATTCTAGCGGTATGTGCATTGCGTAATTGGTGGAGTACTTGGACAGCACGAGTGCTCAGCGGGCGTGTTTCATCTGCGCTTACGACATGGCGCCTACGTGCCCGTCTCGCGCGCATGCGTGTTTCCCTTACAGCATGGCACGAGCGAGCTCACCGCAAGAATCAGGTCCAACGCAAAAAGCAAGATTTTGCTGGACACGCAAGTTCACGATTGGCGTCCCGGCTCTTGAGTGCATGGCGAGAAGAACAACGTCGTGTAAAAGAGATCACCCTCGAAATCACGGTGTGCAACATCGCCCGGTCCGAGTTCTACGTGAGGAAGTGTATGAAAGCGTGGAAGGCTACCGTGGACTTCGCTTCCAAGTGCACCACCTTTGCGGTCCAGCGTGAACAACATGTGAAGCGCGAAGTCCTCCACGAGTGGTCAGCTCTGACGGACACGCCTGACGTGACCCCGAAGCAATGGGCGACCTTGCGTAGACATCTTCGCCGCCTGTGTGGCCAAGAAGACTCCATTGCTGCAATCACATGGGAGGTGCAGCTGAGAACGAAGAGTGGAGAGCAACGCGTGATCCCATCTCGTGGACTCCTTCTGTCGCATGTTACCTCAGCAAGCCACCATTATCATCACCTCCACTCTGCACGACCACTCGTCACGACCATCCCAGCCAACCGGCCTGCAAGGCTGGTGCGGTTGGGAGTGAGCGTCGAGGAGGTGATAAAGACTCTAAGGCGTACAACCACTTTGGGAGCAAGTGTTCAACAGCATGGCGTACAATCTGTACCTAGCCGCAACCCCTATGGCGTCTTGTCGTCTGAAGATGACTCCACGATCGATGAGGAAGACGTTCATTCCGCTGACTCCGCCCCACAACCACCTCGATCAAAAGCTTCATCCGCCCCACGACCCACACAACGAGAACGTGCTGTACGTGTCCAGGCTTTGACGGAGTTAGCCCACAAGAAGGAGGTGGCGAAGCAGGAGCGGAAGCGGCAGAAGTTGGCCAAGCGCAAGCTCGCCAAGGCTCGACGTCGCAGTGACGAAGGTAAACTGATGTACGACTCCACCTCTACGTCCAGTGAGGAGAAGTCCACACTTTCATCGTGTCAAACATCTTCTACTGAAGCGCTCTCCTCTGACGCCTCGCACACCTCTTCATCTAGGAGCTCTCGGCAAGAAGGGTGGACGCCAACGGCGGCGCCAAGCTCAAGTCACGCGACACGAGCGGCAACTACGAGAGCTGCAAGAGGAGTCCGAACGAGTCGCGTTAGATGCGGCCACTGCGCACCAAGCGCAGCTCACAGCGTTGCGCATGGACATGCACAATGCCGTGGAGGAAGCAACCCGGATGCAGCAGGAGCTCCGCACCAAGGTGTGCCAAGAAGCGCGACGGGCCGCTCTCGAATCTGCTGAGGAGCAGATAGCGCGCATGCAGCATGCCGCGGACGTTGTCTCACATCAGCATGAGCAAGCTGTAGCATCGCAGGCGGAGGAAGCTGCACGTCATCACCAACAACTTCGAGAAATGCAGCGCGCCGCGGAAGAGCAACGCCAGCAACTTGACCAAGCAGCTCGAGATCAACGACTGCTGGAGCAACAAGTGGCGGAGAGCAAGATAGTGGTGCAGGCCGCACTTGAAGCCGCTGACGGACGAGCGCACTCACGGCCAGAACAACCACCTAATACCCCCGCGAGCTATGCGACCGTCACAAGTGATGCTCAAGAAGCTGAACACGAGGCTCTGATGGTGCCCCCGTCAGCCACGACTGTTGACGTACGGGGCCACAAAGGCGTGACGTTCGAGGAGGACGCCTCCACGCGTGCATCTTCTCCCACGAGTGTGCATGACCGCCTAGCCAAAATGGATTGGAGGTCCATTAGTGTGCCAGCCGTTACCGCTATCCGTGCACACGTGGAGGAGCACTTACCTGGCCACGTGGGCAAGATGGAAGCGGAGCGCATGTTCTGTGACGTAGCAAGAAGGTACCGAGACCATGACCTAGCGTCTGGGTGTGGACCGCCGGTCTCCGAGGCCCCAGCCTCTCAACTTCCTTCACCACCTCTGGCGGGAACGGCGATCGTTCGTTGCGTGTACGACGAGGTCGCGTCCAGCACGTCCAACGTTCCGTGCTCGAGATGCACTCGTAGCCCGCAGCCCCCTGTAGCCATATGGAATTGCGGGCTTACAGCTCTTTCAGACTTGTCGGAAACCACTCAATTCCTGCCGTTGTGTATATATTGCACGCGCGGGGTTTGGCCGGGAGCCTTTGACCGCTTCCCTTCAGTGACCCCGAGGCCATCCTCAGCAATTGGTGGGACCAGTGGGGGCGGCGGAGGCGACGACGATGGAGGCGATGGTGATGACGACGGTGACGACCCGGGAGGACCCGGTGGCCATCAAGGGGGGGGGAATGAGCCGCCTGGCGACCCCACTTCTGACGCGCCTAGCGACCCCTCGCGGAATCTTGGAGATGGACGTCGCGGCCATGGCGGGGGCGGAGGCGGTGACGATCCGCCCGACGATGAGACGTCCTACAGCTTCGGTTCGAGTAGGAGGTCCTCGTACAATGATGGCAGGCAGCAAAGGGAAGAGTACACGAGGCACTCATATGCCCTCAAAGCCGCGAAGGACATCATGTCCTTGTACTCAGCACCGTTGGAGGGGTCCACGAACCCCTTCGGCCCGCTGCTGCGGTTCGTGGACGAGTTCGACAGGTGCTTAGCCCTTCCAGTGGTGCTCCTCGCGATGAACACCCCGTGCAACGTGCCCAACGGAGCGTTCGAGCTCGGAGAGCCGATTCTCTCGGTGCATATCTTGTTGAAGGAGATCACCCAACATTGCTTCCCTACGCCTAGCTCCGAAGGAACGGAGCTGCGAGGGGTTCTCCTGGATGCCGAGGCGGACAAGTCGTTGAACCTTGAGAAGGTCATTGTGCCGCTGGCGAAGCTGATCGTGCCGCTGAAGAGTGAAATGGCCACCTTGGGCTCGTTCCTACGCCGAGTACGCCAAACTCAAGGACGCATGGCGACACCGCGCAAAGTGCGCGAGTTTTGGGATGGACTGCATCTAGCCCATCGCGTAGTGACCATGTTGGCGACACACGAGCTCACCACACCGGTTCCGGAATCCGACCTCCTGGACGTCTTCCTCTCGGGCTTATCCGCGGAGGTACGGAAGGAGGCGTTCGAGATTGCAGAGCGGAAGGGGACCCCCTTGATCCTCCTCGACCGCGCCCTTCCAGCCAGTCGACGCCTAGCGCTGGAATACGCCATTGAGGCGGAGTTGCATTTGAACAACGCGACGAGTAGGAGAGCGCCAGTGCAGCTACTGGCAGCGGTGGAGGTCTCGGAGGAGCTACTAGCTCTAGCCGAAGATCGTCCCGCGGGTGCAACTCCTACTGGGCAACGTCTGGGCTCCCCGGAGTACACTGGTTGCAGGTTGTGCCAAAGCAAAGAGCACTATGCTCGAGAGTGCCCACAGGCTGCTCTTCGTAAGAAGGAGTGGGCCAAAGCACTTCTGGCTGAAACCTTGGACATGATCATGCACGAAGTGGAAACGGATGAATACTGCGACGTGCTCAACGCGGTGTTGCCAAAGGAACTAATGGATTTTGCCGCGGAGGACTCCCTCGAGCTCGGAGTACCCTCCAAGTCCTAATGAGCTCGGGCTGTGGAACCCCACATCCCCGCGATGAGCCCCCCTCCTACCTCTCGGAGCAGCAGTTGCGGGAGAAGTGGAGAAGAGCCCGTCGACGTCAAAGGCGGAGTGCTCCTTGCACAGGATACCTAGACTCCGATGAGCTCAACATGCTACCCTCGCGGGCGATGACTAGCCCTCCTCCCGCGCCGGAGCGTCAAGTGGTCGAAGCTCGTCTTCGCAAGGAAGCCAAGTCTCCAGTGTGTACGAGCGAGGACCTCTCAGACGACTCCCAGCACGTTGAGAAACGGCACCGACGTACCCTGAAGGTGACCGAGAGCTACCGCGTGCACTTGGAGCCAACGGGCCAACCATTGCAAGGTTGGCAATTTCGAGCTGTCCGAGGGCAAGGGACGAGCGCTTTACGCTCCAAAGTGGGCACACGGGGCTTGAGGTCCTCCATCAAGGCTCTGGAAACGGACCTTGCACCGCCCCGTACACCTCCGCGGAGCACGAGCCCACCACTTTGGAGAGCCGGGCATCGACGCAGCAGCCGAGGACCCACGCGGTCACCAACGCACAGCGCGGTTACCGCCAACAAGCGAGAAGCTCGAGCTCGATCACCCTTACCCGCAGCCCTTAACAAACTTAAAAGGCTGCAAGAATACCGACGACGACGTCAAGACATCCAGCTTGGGCGTCGACCTCGTACGCCCTCACCTAACGACAGCACGACTGTCGAGGGAACCTCAACCACACGGAGTGACCGTCCCCGACCATGGCTGTCACCGACCCATGCAGCTCGAGCTGAAGGAGCACCAAGGAGGAGGTGGCTCAGTGGGCTGGAGAAGGTTCGCCAACGAGAGAAGCTTAAGCGGGACTATGCCAGTGGCCTCCCATATTTGGAGCGGGACTCTCCTATAGACGAAGAGCTACTGCACATCTTAGCCAAGGAACAAGCGCAAGAGGAAGTAGAAGACGGACTCCTCCAGTACGCAAGTGACTTGGCGACGAATGATATGGCGCGAGCAGCGAAGGACAAGGTCATCCAAGTGGCCTTGTACCCACCTGATTACCCACCCAGGGACCTGGTGCAGACAGCCACCGCTCAAGGGCTCTTGGCCGATGCAGGCACCTACGAGTTACCATGGGACTCTGACATGGACGACCCTCCTGACCTAGGCGACCCTCATGCCAAGGACGACCCCATCGTATGCCAGCTCAACAGCATCATCGACAATGGGGACATGAGCCCTGGCTGGAGTGATCTCTTGGCGGCTGTATCAACATCGCGAGCGCCACCTCGACAGATCAACAATTCCAAGGCCCCCACCTTGTTGTTGTTCTGGGCGTACGTGAACGGTCGTCGCGTAACGGTGCTGGTGGACAGTGGGTGCTCCACCAACATTATCTCGGACAAGACTGTACGCAGCATTCCCTCCCTGACGCCTCGACCTCACGAAAACCCCATGCGAGTGCGAGTAGCTGACGGCGCGTCGTACGATGTCAACACGTGCGTCCGCCCTCGGCTGCAAGCAGAGACCACCAAGGGGCTGTACGTCAAGCAATTGGAGCTCAGAGTGATGCCCATTGATCTTTGCGTGGATATTATCCTTGGAGGACCTTGGCTAGCCTCCCACTCCCCAGTCACCTTGGATTACTCCCGATGGGGTTCCATCCGATTTGGTTCTGGAAGCAAGAGAGTGGTCATCACAGGCTGCTCTCCGGGAACGCCAGACCCCTCAAGACCCAAGGATAAGGCCATGGCGCTGGTACAAGGAGTCTTGTTGAACCCCAAAAGGGTACGCAAGGACCTTCGAGCCCTCCAATCTAAGGATGAGTGTGCCTTCGTGGTGTACCTAGCACCCGACGGCACCTTCGGGGCGGTCGCCTGTAACGAAGAGACCGACGCCGAGACCAACGCCAAGCCCAGGGACGCTTCGTCCGAGCGTCGCGCCACGTCTAGCTCTGAGCAGCAAGACGCCCAAGTCGCGGGCGCCATGGACTCCTCCCAAGCGGATCTGGGTGAGACGGACGCGCCTGCGCTGATGTCCGCGTCAGACACTGACTCCGAAGCCGAGGACGCTCTACTCCTCCGGGAATCTGTGCGGCCCAGCCCAGGCACCAGTGACGAGGACCACTTGGATAAGGTGTACGCAACAGTGGAGTCCACCCGCCCACAAAACTTTGACGTGGTCGCGCTGGAGGGTGCTGTTGGCCCCCCGGCGGACAATGCGCCATCCAACAACCTACATCTGGGGTTCTTCCAGAGCAAGCGGGAAGCTTTGGGAGCATTTGCTTTATTACCTGAGCACGTACGTGCCCAGGCAATCGACGACCACGCGCAAGGGAAACCACCCACCTGGCATGCCGAAGCCGCAGCCGCGCTGGAGCAGGGAAGGCGCTTACTCCGCGAACGTCGGCCGCGACGCAAGCGTGTGCGCTGGAGCGACGAGAAGCCCCATACTGAAGGTTTATCTCAAGAGCAGGCCGCTCCAGTGGCCGAGGAACCACCGTCACCGCCACCCAAGCCCCATGCCATGGAAGCGGAGGAGCCGGACGAGATTGACGAGACTGTGTCCCCGGAGATATGGCAACAGCTGCGCGACCTTGAGGAGGAGTTCAAGGACGTCATATGTACGGAGCTGCCTGACTCCGTCCAAAGCCGCGACTACAAGAACAACATTCGCTTGCGATCCGACTGGAGTGGACAGCCGCTACATCGGCGTAACTACAAGTTGTCGCAAGAGGAGCTTCGGCAACTTCGTGCACAACTTGACGAGCTGTTGGCCAAGGGGTACATCCGTCCATCGGCGTCTCCCTGGGGTTGTCCGGTACTTATGGTGCCGAAGCCGAGCAACCCTAAGGAGTTGCGCTTGGTTATCGACTACAGGTCGATAAATGAGATCACGGTCAAGGACAAGTACCCTCTTCCTGACGTACAAACCCTCCTCGATGACCTACAAGGAGCAACCGTCTTCTCCACCGCAGACGCCTTGTGGGGATTCTGGCAAGTTCCCATGGAACAGGAGGACATCGAGAAGACAGCCATGACCACCCACTTCGGAGCTTACGAGTGGCTGGTCATGCCTATGGGACTGAGCAACTCACCGAGCACGTGGCAAAGAATGATGACGCAGTACCTCGGACACCTACCCTTCTGCAGAGTGTTCGTGGACGACATCATGATTTTCAGTGACACACCTGAGCAGCATGTCGGCCATGTACGAGCTGTATTAGCTGCCTGTCGCCAGCACAAAGTATACCTCAAGCGAAGCAAGTTGAAGTTGTGCATGCGAGCAGTACGCTTCCTTGGCCATGTGTGCAGTAAGGAAGGTTGTCGCCCCCAACGCGACAAAGTTGCCTCAGTTCGCGACTGGCCGGAGCTCGAGACTGTCACCCACGTGCGCCAATTCCTTGGAATGTGTGGCTTTTACCGGCGGTACATCCAGTCCTTCGCTCACATTGCCCACCCTCTCACTCGCCTCACGAAGATGGGAGTGCCATGGACTTGGGGCAAGGAGGAGAAAGAAGCCTTCCAACGATTGAAGTCAGCATTGATTTCAGCACCAATCCTCGCCCTACCGGACCAGCGCTCAGCAGCCGATGGGTCTCGCCCATTTTGCGTGCAGACCGACGCGAGTGCGGTCGCACTAGGAGGCGTGCTGATGCAAGACCTGGGACGAGGTCTTCAGCCGTTGGCCTTCGAGAGCAGGCAATTCTCCTCGGCCGAGCAGAACTACCACGCTGGGGAGCGGGAGTTGTGCGCCATCCACCACTGCACCACAGTGACGTGGAGGCATTACCTTATATTCACCGACTTCAAACTCATGGGTGACCACAAACCCTTGCAGTGGCTCTTCGCACCGGCTCGGGAGCTGAGTCGACGCCAGGCACGCTGGTATGAAGACTTGGTGGAAGTGGGCGTGCACCAAATGGAGCACGTACCTGGCCGATGCCTAGTAGTTCCGGACGCCCAATCCAGACGACCAGACTACAAGCAGTCATCCGCCAGGGAGGGGCTCAAGGAGAAGGGCGTGGTCGACCGGGATACAGACGAGCCTCGTCAGAGTGTGCCAAGGGAGCCGGCTGAGAGCTCAACCCCCGCCGATCCCACCTCAGTATTCGGTGCAATCGACGAGGACGACACCGACGAAGAGCCGTCCGAGGAGCCCGCTAAAGTCAAGATCCTTGAAGACCCCATCATTCTCGGTGCTCGACTCCACGTTTGATTACTCCGACTCTGAAGACGAGTCTGTACCTCCGGTCAGCCCTCCGTTGGTCGTTGGGGAGCTCACTCATCTGAATTGGCTCACCTGGGTGGAAACCCCCGACCTGTGGGAAGACGCAGCTGAGACGTTGCACACCGCGGAGCGCGCCTTGCATCAAGCCACCCTTGCGGGCGTCACTACTCGCTCTCGCTCGCAACCGGAGCAAGCCCCCTCTCCAGCCCCCTCAACTCCCCTTAGTCCTTCCCCTCCCAGCAAACAAAGTTCCCCTCCCGCGTCAAGCTCCCACTACGATAACGTGGTAGACCGGCAGGACTGGAAACTGGTAAAGGAGAAGTTCGAAGAGATCTCAGCGCAGTACGGCCCGTTCGACGTGGACGCGTGTTGTGACTCCATGGGCGTCAACCGCCAGGTGGACACCTATTGGACGGAGTGCCTCAAGCAGCAATGGCGGGGAAAGCACGTCTGGTGCAACCCCCCCTACACCAAGGATAGCAACCTCATTGAGAGGATCCTACGCCACTTTATGGCTGAGTGGCGCGCCGACCCAGAAAACACGTCGGCGATGTTCCTACTGCCGGACTATGACGCGTCCTGGCGCACCCTTATCCAGCCCAAGTACGGCCTGCACGTGGTCAAGGTGTTCGACCTCAAGGATGCCAAGGGTCACCCTACATGCTTGTTTGAGTCACCAGATGGAGGCCGACCAGCGCTGCGGTGGCCCGTGCTGCTGGTGTGGGCGCCAGCGGCCAGCCGGACTCGGCCTCGAGCGAAGAGTGCCCGTGCACCTGCCGCTCAAGGTGCAAGCGAGCCTATGGTCACGTCAGGGCCAGCGGCCAAGGCACGTGCAACCAAAGGACCACTGAAGGCATGCTAGTTCGTGAAAGCACTACGCGCGGAGTACGTTACCTCACGATGTTGAAGGAAGAGCTTTTAGCCGCCCCGCACCAGCGCACGGACACCTTCCGTATGGTTGACGACATGATCTGGCGCATCGCGGAGGGACGCTACCAGCTGGTGTTGTCGTCCGACTCTCCCCTTCGGGAGATAGTCATGCGTGAAGCGCACGAGTCTCCCGCGGCGGGACACACCGGGCGAGATAAGACTCTCGCTCGGATAGTGCGGCGGTTCTGGTGGCCCCGCATGAACAAAGACGTCACCGACTGGACCCGCTCGTGCTTGATATGCCAGCAGACCCGCCCGAGGAACAGCTATCCGGATGGCCAGCTGAACCCCCTCCAAGTCCCGGTCAGGCTGTGGCAGGTGGTGAGCATTGACTTCGTCACAGGTCTGCCGCGCACGGAGCGGGGCTACGACGCCTTCGCCACGTTCACGGACAAGTTGTCCAAGATAGTGCACGTGGTCCCCATGCTGTACTCTGACAGTTCCGCTGAGCAAGTGGCACGAATGTACTTCGACCATATTTGGCGACTGCACGGTGCTCCCATGAAGATCGTTTGTGACAGGGACTCTCGCTTCCGTGACGCCTTTCATATGGAGTTGCATCGCCTTATGGGGGTGCAGGTGGCCTCCACTACGCCGTACCATCCACAAGGGGACGGTCAAGCGGAGCACACAAACCACACGGTGGAGCGCATGTTGCGCGCCTACGTTGACGCAAACCAGACAGACTGGGATTTGTGGTGCACCCCGGTGGAGTACGCCATTAACGACTCCAGGTCCGCGGTTACTGGATTCACACCCTTCGAGCTTTGCTATGGGCATGCCCCAGCGTCGCAGCTCGACTTCTTCGTAGAAGCTGCGTTGGCCTCTCGTAGGGGCCGCGCCAAGGGAGGGGAGAGGGGACGTCGTGAAGAAAGGCACGGCCCACGAGACCGCCCGGCAGTTTGTTCAGCAGTTGCAGACTGCTCGCGATAGGTTGCTAGTGGCTCAGCAGCAGCAAGTGGCCCAGTATATGACGCTCGCCATCGCGCTCGCCGGTACGCAATAGGTGACATGGTGTGGGTGGACGCCACGCATCTCACCCAGCCCGGGGATCGGGGCCTACACAAGAAGTTGCTGAAGAAGCGCCTGGGCCCGATGGAGGTGCTGGAGGCCTTCCACAGCGACCGGCAGATGGAGCTTGCCCCCGAGGACCGAGGGGCCCCCGCGGCTTACCGCTTGAAGCTACCACCACAGTGGAAGGTGCACGACGTCTTCACCGTGGATAGACTCACCCCAGTGGAGTCGGGCCAGGACAAGTTCGCGGACAGGAGTGCGGAGATTCCGCCTCCCCCTGTGGACGTGAGCGGTCGTAAGGAGATGGCGGTGGAGTGCATTGAGAGGTCACGCACGAGGAGACGTAGCGGGCGGACATGGACGGAGTACATGGTCAAATGGGTAGGTATGCCGCGCTCCGAGAATGAATGGAAAACTCGCGAGGACCTCGAGTTCGATGGAGTTGGCCGAATAGGGATACCTAACCGCGCTCTTCAGGAGTTCGAGAAGGTCGAGGCCAAGAGGCAAGAACGTGAAAAGAGTAGAGTCACTCGCAAACGCGAGGAGTCAGCAGGAGCGATATGGTTGACGGATCCTGAAGAGTTACAGGCGGACGGAATGGCGTGGATCCCGGAAGAACGAGCCGACGACGAGGTGGGCACATTCGCGACGGTGTCGTCCACTAGTTTCATGCCATCCCAAGGACCTGGTCGAGGAGCGGCATGCCTACAGCCGTCTCGACGCCCAATACGGATCTTGGTGTTGTTTTGTGGCACAGGCTCCGTCGAACGACAGTTCAGCAAGCAGTTTCCTGGGTGTGAGGTAGTCTCGGTGGACATCCAGAACCGATGGAAGCCCACTCACTGCGAAAACGTCCTGCACTGGGACTATCGGCAGTTCTCGCCCAAGCACTTTGACGTCATTTGGGCGAGCCCTCCATGCACGGAGTATAGCCAAGCCAAAACGGTAGGGATACGAAACTTGCGTGGTGCTGACAGGCAAGTGCGGAGAACGCTGGAGATCATCAAGTACCTCCAGCCGAGCTTCTACTTCATCGAGAACCCGCGTGGCCGAGCTCCTCATGGGTTACACACTCGCCGATGCATGCAAGGGTTGCCACCTCCGCATCTGGCTACGTATTGTAAGTATGGTATGCCCTACAAGAAACCCACCCACTTTTGGACCAACGCGCCTATCGCCACCCTGAAGTCTTGCGACCCCGAAAACCCCTGCGACTTCAAACGCCGTTATGGGCGGCACGAGAAGATGGCGCAGAGCGGCTCCGCCAGCAGAGAGTCGGGCGACCCTAGACCAGGCATGGGAGCTGGATGGCACGTGTATGGCATCCCCGCAGCCTTGCTTAAACAATTATTCAGCTCTCTACCGGTGGAACAACCCGTGGGGGCAATCGCAGCGGTGTGTGAATACCTAGCGGAGCTGCTTTGGAGAGATGAAAATGAGACAGATCTCAACGATGAAAGAGTCTGCGCTAATCCGGAAGAAGCTGACGAGGAGCCGGTGACCTTGATGCCGGAGTACAGCCCTACGCCGCCACCAGTGATGTCCGATGACAGCGAGTGGGACGCCATGGGCTCCGAATCAGCCTAACGACTGTGCATCTAAGCACAAGCGAGGACGCTTCCCACCTGAAGGGGGGGGGGAGTTGTGCTAGGACAACACACGGTGTCATGCGCGGATGACTCGGCAATGTCATACATGCCAGAAGTGTCATACGCGCCTTACGGCATTAGCGCCCGAGACCCCTGTTGAGGAAGAGACCCCCCTTATATGGGAGTACACAGTACCACTGTACTGTGTAATAATGTGACATGTAGAATACTGGCACATCATACTGCATGATAATGTAGTACAAGCATATGATAGGTTGATGAGACTTGGCCATGCTGACTAGGATTACCTCAGAGAGCTGAGTGAATAAGTAATGGCCAAGGCCAAAGAAACAGTTGAGATTTCTAGAGTAAAAACAGCCGCATGGTAAAAAGTCAATATAATACCTAATTCTTACTGCAAATATATGCAATGAGTCTGGACATAGTTCCTAAGAATCGACATAGCTTGATTAGTCTTATATAGTGCATAATATAGAACCTTGCACTATATATGATCCATCAGTAGTTTCACAGTCACTGTCAAGTAGAAGGTTTAGTACTGCCTCCTACACAATTGGGGACTCTGCCAGCCAGGAAGTTGACGGAGGCCATGCGGGTCTCCAACCGCGAAAAATACTCCGCCGCGGTCTCGTTCGTCGCCTGCCTCAGTGCAATGGCCTCTCCGTGTGCATTCTCCAGGTAGGCCTGTGTTAGAGAACACACCGCCAGATCGCTGAAGAACACGTCCAGCTCTACGTAGCGCCGGTGCCAAGCCTGGTCAGACCCGAAGGTCCCCGCCGCACGCTCCAAGAATTTCTTCTGCTGGTCCTGAAGAGTGTGCTCCTTAAAACTCCAAAGGAGGCTCGACACGCTCGCCTGGTACGCCGATACAGATGGCGTACAGCTGGGAGTGGTCAGCGCCTCGATCACGATGGCCTCTTGGAATATCTTCCGCACCATGTTGGAGTAGTGCTCCAACTGCGTCAGGAGGCCATCCTTGTCGGCCGACTTGGTGTCGGACGCGGAGCGAGGGAATCTGGTCACACTCTTGATCAGCTTCTGCACCATCTCCTTGGTCTTGTGCTCCAGGCGGACCTCGTCTGAGGATGCTCGCAGATTAGTGCCCTGCGGCAGTCGGACGATGCCTGGTACAAAGGGGGTGGCGCTGGGAGAGAGTACGGGGTTCGCAGCAGCGGCAGAGTGAACGGGGTTTGCGGCGGCGGAGTGGGGGAAACGGGCTGGAGGTGGTAGTCCCGGGGCATGCGCGGGTGGGAGCGCAGGCGCGGGATTTGTGGGGACTGCAGTCGAAGTGGGCGGTAATGCAGGGGCTGATGGTGGAGCGGGGAGTGGAAGAGGTGTATGGAAGGGCAGGGGCGTGGATGGTTGTGCGGCCACCACGCTCATGCTCCGGTACCAATCGGAGTTGCTGACTTCTGACCACGCGGCGAGCCCGTCCTGGTCGAAGTTCTGCATCTCCGACTCCCGCGCAGTGGCAGGGATCCACTCCCACACTGGCTGCCCCATGCTCGTAGACCGCACATTGGCTGCGGCTGGGTCCCCCATTGCCATATCCATGACCTCGCGGTCGACCATGAGAACCCAGGTCTCCACACGAGGGTTGGTAAGTGGTAGGGGTGCGTGGTGTAGGCGGCCTCCCATGCGCGCATATGCGGTCAGCGGCGCTCCCAGCAGGTGCATGATCCTGAACAGGATGGCGTCGCCCTGCACCCCAGCCCGGCGGCGTTCATCCCATGGCAGGGAGACGGTTGCCGCGCCTCGCACCCCCGCTGACTGGTGCACCCACAATGACCCACCGTCGTGGGTGACGAAGAGAGCCCTGACCTCTGGGTACTGAGGGTAGGAGGGCTCTGGTGCGGGGTCGTCAGGGGGATCTTGGGGTGGATCACTGGTGGGCCCTGGTGGCGAGTCGCTCGAACTGGGGTCTCCGGGCTCCGAGTCAGGGTTGCCACCGCCGTGCACTACCGTCTCCATCGACTGCCGCCGGCGAGCCACCATCATGTTGAGGGGGTCCGGCCGACCCTGAGTGGGAGGTTCGGCGGGAGCGGTTTCAGCGACAGTCTGAGACACTGGGGGGGTTACGCTGTCAGCGGCGTCCGCCTCGAGTGGATGGTCCGCCGTCAGGGCCCCCTGTGCGCTGCTCTGAGGGTCGCCTGGAGGGGAGGCTCCTGCAGAAGTCGTCGCGCCAGGCAGGGCGAGTCCCCTCGAGAGCACCGCGGAGATATCCAGGGCCTGTACTGCCGCCAGGACTTCCCTGCGAATGTGCTCGCTCCGGCTGCTCGCGTCCGAGTCAGAACCGGACCTGTGGGCGGCCCTCCGCCTGCGCTCAGCCCGTGCCTGCGTGCTTCGGCTGCCCCTGGTCCCCGTGCTGGTGCGGCTGACGTCCGTACCGGACTCGGGGTCGGAGTGATCAGATGCATGGCTCAGACCTGGAATGTGCCTGCCGTGCGTCGCGGGGCCCGAGGATACTCTTCGGGAACGTCGACGCCGGCGGGTCTCTGAGGCTGCTGCCACCGCGGGGAGATGGCGTACCAAGAGCTGGGCCCCGCCCGAGACGCTCTGCTGAGCTCCGCTGTCAAGGGGTACCTGCAGAGGATCTGGCAGGGCTGCGGCGCCGATACTGATGAAGTGCTGCAGCGGTGAGAGATCCGCACCAGAGTCATGAAGCGCGGAGGTAGCTGGTACCAGCTGATGGGGCTGCTGTGACTGTTGTTGCGGCTGCGGCTGCTGTTGCTGCTGCTGCTGCTGCTGTTGCTGCTGCAACTGCTGCTGCTGGAACTGCTGCTGCTGTAACTGCTGCTGCTGTAACTGCTGCTGCATCGGTTCCAGTGACTGCTGCTGGAGCCACTGCTGTTGCTGCTGCTGGTACGCGAGCCACTGCTGCTGTTGCTGCAGCTGTTGTTGGAACGGTGTGGGATATGAGCCCATGGGGTGGTGGGTTCCCAGTGTGAACGGCACTGGTGACACTCCCCCAGCGAGGGGCGCTGATTGGGGCAGTACCCAATTGACGCCGTTCCATACAGCCTGTGCGGGGGTGCCATCCGGCATGGTATATGGGCGGGGCACCGCAGTGTAGGGCATGGTGGTGCCTGGATGTGGAAGGGGGTGAGCGGAAGCGTATGCGGTGGGAGATGGGAAGGTGATCAGGGCATATATCTTACCGTGGCGGGCCGGCCCGGGGCCGTAGCGTGTCACGCCGGGCCGAAAGCGGGCCGGGATTGGATCCGGCTGCGGGCCGTAGACGAACAGTGAAAATCTTAAAATTTTACGTGCAATTTTCGATTTTCATGATATTCCCATACTTAAAATTGGAAAAATTCGCCTGCGGCGGGCAGTTTTCGAGACGGGCCGGGCTGGCCGAAACCGGGCCTGAAAGATTTGCAACTGCGGGCCGCAAAATCTTTTGGAAGATATATGCTCTGAAGGTGATGGGGGAGAACAGTGGGTGGTGTAACGACTCTGCGCTGACACCCATGCTGGGAAAGGATTCTGATGTCTGCTGTGACATTCTGACTGCTGAGCTGGTTGAGTTCACAGACTGGGTGTGGCAATAGCCACAGGTGAGCAAAAGTAGTGAGTGCTCGCCTTTTTATTTAATCAGTCTCGTCCTCGTCGATGTCATTCTCTGGAGGCGAAGGAGCGGGGCTTCCAGGTGGAGATGGGGGGACCCAAGGCCACTCGTCGATCACTTGTACTGGGTATGAACCAGGGAGCGCGGGGAAGACTGTTAGGTCCTGGGTGTGCGGGTAGCGGAAGTGGCAGTTTCCAACCTGATGCCACACGTAATCGTGATGCACTGGTGGGATAGCCAGCGTGGCTCTGCCCAGGCGTTCAGTCGCTGTTCTCCTCTTCGTCGTCAGAGGAAGAAGGGGAAGGAGGGCCGCTCTGCCAGAAAGCGCCTGCTGGTGGGTAGGTAGGGGCTGGAGGGAATACCCACTTAATAGGTCCTTGCTTCCACCACGCTCTTCTGTATTTGTCTGGGTCTGGGGGTACTGCCATACACCAGCGAACTCAAAGTTTGGCCAGGGCTCCGCGACACGATTTTTGAGTGCCTAGGCGCGCGAGCAAGAGTCAAGCAGCAACGAAAGGAAGGGTGTCAGGTCCAATACAGAGGTCCAGTAAGGTCCCAGACGGTATTTATGCTCCGTAGGTCCCAAAAATGCTCCAGTCAGGGCACTGCTGGAGGATACCAGGAGGTGCTGAAGAGCTGCCAGAAACGTCCAGGAACTGCTGAAAGCGCTGTTTGGTGGAGCTTTCCCCGCTGCTGATGGCCGTGAGGGCGGTATCAGGGGTTTCTAGGCTGTTCTATGGGGTCTAAGGAAGGGTTTTTCGGTGGTGGGGGCTACTGGGAGAGGTTTTGGGGTAGGCTGGAAACTGTCAAAAACGGCTATTTTTGGCTGTTTTGGGCGGTTTTTCGCCTTTTTGGGGCTCTGAAAGGTAAGCTATGTGGTTTTCTTGGCTACTGTAGACCGGGGAAACCCTTCAGGGTGCTCCCTGACGGTCGTTTGTGGCCTGGGACGGACTTTGGGTTTAAGATCGGAAAACGAATGCTTGGGTTTCTGAGCCCGTTTGAGCCCCCAGTGTTAAGGAGCTGAAATATGACGTTTTGAAGATATTTCCCAGAGAATACGGCCGTTGTATACGAAAAAAAATGTACTTACAGAGGCAAAAATTGCGCACGTGTAGCCGGAAGTACAGCTCTCCCCCTGTATTACAACGAAAGTTCCAATAGGTCCGTGGGCGAGTTGCGCAGGGGCGAATTCGCAGCACACTGATACCAAATGTGCCCGTGGGCACTACGACAGATGCTCGGAGATATGTTTTTGATTGAACGTGCAAAGGTACACAATTCGGATTTTTATAATATACTGGATCAGGGCCAGATTGAGGTACAAACGATAATTCGGTTCCGAGTTCTGAAGGCTAAACACTTCTCAAGTGCTCCACTTATTCACTCGTCACTCAGGTTGCAGGGTCAACCACTCGACAGCCGATGTCACACTTCGGCTCAACGTTCAATTCCCGATCCGATCTCATTTCTAATTCCGATTCGTCATTCTCGATTCAGATGTTATGCCGACAGACTGACACGATGACTGCCCCACAGTACTGTCATACTACTGTACTGTCATACTGTCATACTGTCATAGCGTCATACTGTCATACTGTCATAACCTTGATATCTGATATTCGATTTCATTGTCTTTTCAACCCCGATGCGAATCCGACCATTCTTCGAGGGTCTGACTGAGTGCCACGATGACACCCCCCACAGTACTGTCATACTACTATAGTGTCATACTGTCATAGTGTCATAGTGTCATACCCCGGACATCTGGTATTCATTCTCATCGTGATTTCAAGCCCAATTTCACTGTCATCGTGCCAATCCCAGATTACCCCCGATGACACACATACGGACGCATAGGCATATCGGCTCACGCTGTGCCTCCGGGCACACATTGCGTCCTTCGCCCACGCCTTTCATGTTCTTCAACGATCCGTCGGTCCTCATGTCCACGCCGGTGGAGGAGGGGAGGGAGGACGAGTACCTTGAGCAGCTGTCTTATGCTTTCACGTACTCCACCGACATCGTCACCATTTTGCGTCCTGGAGGGTTTAACCCTAAAAATGGCTTTACCCTTGACAACGACTCCGCAGACACGGATTTTACTGCTTTGCTCGCTGCCATGCGACACGTCCTGTACCCTGTTTCCTTCACGGAGTTCTCCAAGCTCCTCGACCTCGAGCACGACTACGACTTTTATCACGTCGTGCGCAACGAGATCATCTTCACAATCCTTCCAGTTCTACTTCGTGGAACTGCTTTGGCCTTGTACTCCGAGGCCGCGCGCTCCCATCCTGGTGACGGCCGCTACGTTCTCCAGCGACTACGGTTTGAGGTCGAGGGCGTCCCTGACTCCGACTCCGACCGCTCTTGGGTGAAGATGCGTGCCGTCATCATCGACGAGCGCAAGGACCCCGCCCCTCAGCTCACGACCATCCGCACCTTGGGCGACAAGCACGCCCGAATCAACCCTGACTACAGCGAGTCCAAGCGCGTCCGAGACCTCTGGCACATCCTGGCCGACTCCGCCAAGCAAACGCCCTTCGTCAACCCGCTGTACGTCAACGTCATCCGCGACCTTCGAGCTGGTGCCCCCTTCTCCTTTTCCACGCTGTGCTTGCGTATACGCACGGTGTGGAAGGAGGAATTGGCATTTGCCACCCCCGCCGACACTTCCCTGTCTGGTGGTGGTGGTGGTGGTGATCGTCAGAAGCAGCCGTCCTTCAACTCCGTCACCGTGGAGAAGAAGCCCGGCTACGCCATCAAGTGTGCTGGTGAGTGGCGGGTGGACCCCCCTGGCCAGGGAAGATATCTTATTTTGAGTTGGTACGGCCCCAAATCAAAATTTCCTTCGGCCCGCCTTCGGCCCGCCCGGTCCGGGCTAGATATCGGTTCGGCCCGCCTTCGGCCCTTCAGGTCATGATATTGAGATGGCTTCGCATGATTTTAAGGTTCGGCCCGATTTCGGCCCGGTCCATATTTCCCTCAAAATGTGTTTTTATCATATTCCCTTGTTTGCAGACATGCCCCCACATATGTTCGTCATGAGAAATACTAACCGTATAACAACTTTTGATAGCTCAAGATGTCGGGCTCGATGTCCTCTATAAGGATATCAAGATTACGGCTCGAATAGATAAGTACGGCTCGAGATATGACCATACTGGTAAATGGCCCGCCAGTTTACAGACATGCCCCCACATATGTTCGTTATGAGAAATACTAACCGTATAACAACGTTTGATAGCTCAAGATGTCGGGCTCGATGTCCTCTATAAGGATATCAAGATTACGGCTCGAATAGATAAGTAAGGTTCGAGATATGACCATACTTGTAAATGGCCCGCCAGTTTACAGACATGCCCCCACATATGCTCGTTATGAGAAATACTAATCGTATAACAACGTTTGATAGCTCAAAATGTCGGGCTCGATGTCCTCTACAAGGATATCAAGATTACGGCTCGAATAGATAAGTACGGCTCGAGATATGACCATATTGGCAAATACGCGTTAAACAAATCAAAGCCAACATATGCAACAAGTAAGTCTAGTAAATGTCAATAGTAAATGTCGGTTCAATCTCGTTGAGCCTGATATTTCGAAATACGTTCGGCCCCCAGTCGGTCCAGTCCCGTTCGATTCGGCCCGGCTAAATTGAGGTGGGCATCCAACGATTTGTACGATCGGCCCGATGTCGGCCCAATCGGCCAGCACCATTTTGGGTCATTTCCAGGGTGAATGCGGTTCGGCCCCAATACGATTTCTCCATCGGCCCCACGTCGGCCCGGACCTCTTTTTGGCGACTGAGTTCGGCCCGGGGCCGGCCAATCGCGGTAAGATATCTTCCCTGCCCCTGGCTCACCGCTGAAGCGGTGGAAGGGCGTCGGATTCCCATGCATCACCTGTTTCCGGCTGTGGGGCCTCACAGACTCTCACCCTGGGACTAAGGGCCTGTGCCCTTACACCTGCGTGGCAGCATTCTCCCCCACGCGTGCACCTCCCTCGGCTCTGCCTGTGGGCAATCGACCGCTTCCGCGGGATTTCGCATCGGCCATGGCGTCCCTGCAGGCAGCTGGTGGTGCCTCCGCGCAGTCTGTGGTGGTGGCGGACGAGCAGGCCGACCCCGCACCGGCCGACCCTGAGCCGGTCGGGTCGGTAATGACCTTCATTGCTCCTGTCCCTGACCCGCCTCCGCCGCTCGATCACGCCGCAGCGGGCTCCGATGACGATGTTGCCGAGCCAGCGGCTGAGCCGCATCCCGCTGACACGGCTCCGCACCCTGCGAGCGGAGACTCCGACTGTGAGGCAGAGCCGGTCGCCATGCACGCTCTCCTTGACGACGATGAGGACTGGCCGGCTTTCCGATCGACGCCGTGGATCCCTCCAATCATTACTTCAACTGACCGCCGAGCTCCAGCCAACTAGCTTTAACCTTAGCCACAATTAGCTTCGTGCAAAGTTTGACCGCATCTTGCCAGTTGTTAGCTGGCCGCAATGGGCCCTTCGTTGAAATTTGACATTAAGTGACATTGGGTTTAGGTTCTAGGGTTTGCTTGCTCTGGGATTGCCACTCACACCTTCGGGGTGAGGTGGTGTCACGGGAAAGCCGATTTCCCCCCCACTGTATGGGGGCCTGCTTCTCCTTGCGTCACCCCTCACTGTGTGTGGCATGTGTCACACGTGACCGTGTCTCCTGCTGGATTTGGCACGCCGACAGTGTCATCATCATCTGTGTCATCACCGATACGGTTCGACTACTATGACTTCTTCACTGTCACGATCAGCGCCATCTCCGATATCGACTTCGGTAGTCAGACAGTTCATAGCATCTGTCATTTCACATCTGACACCTTAGGGGCTGTCATCACATTCTTTCGGCGGAAGCTATAACACTTCGTATTATCTTGTGTATAGCTTCACAGTTTCACGGTTGACATATGCGAGCGTTGCACCTTGTCTTGTAGTGCTTGACTGCGTGTTTGTTCTCACATCTCCGTCACTTTATAGCCTTCTCTAGTTAGACAGTCCGTCTGTATGTCTTACCAGTTTATTGCTATTCCGTTTCCGAGCACCCGGCACTGTGTTTTCTGTGACATATCGTGCATATATATATCTTATATATATACCCTCAGATCACCTTTTTTGTCAGGCTAAGGGGGGCGAGAAAAGCCTGCAAAACTTTTGCAGGAATTTCGGGGGTTAGTCATAGAGTTCCAGAGGGGGTCCTCGGTGTGGTGGGTGGGTGAGCAGATGGGCCGCTCTGGAGTGATTCCCTTGAGGTCTAAGGGCGTGCGAGGTACTCAAATGCACCACAGGACATCCCCAAGATTACCCGGAGGGGTGGGGGGTAGAGTGGTGGCAGAATAGTGGGGTGACAGCCCGTGGCTCGCACTCGTGGGAGGTCTACGCGACTAAGTCAAAAACGGTATCGATTTTCGGAAAAAGCTCGACCGTCATAGAGATAAGAAATAAAGAAAATAGTGAAGAGAATCGCGTGCATCTAGATCTTATCGTTTGGTTTGCGAGCTTTCCGAAGAGTGACCTTTTACGCGCAACGCCATTCGGTTGCGGGTTGGAAAGGTTTCAGGATCGATTCTAATCGAATATCCCGCATGTCCGAGGAAAGGTTGTGTAACGCCTGCAAGAGAAGGCGGTCGCGAGAAGCCTTCAGCAAAACGCAATGGGACAAGGAGAAGCGCAGATGCGTCGTCTGCATAAATCCGTGCGCCTCACGCCCTTGATCCTTCAGTTGACAAGTCTTGTTATGTCAAATATTCCCACTCGCCCACTGCAGCAACCCTGGCAACAGCCCGCCCAACAACCCCTCGCCTATCCGTCCTCACTCGCGGGCACTGGTATGCCGGCCCGGAGACTTACTTTGCGACGCTGTCTAGTTTCGATCATAGTTCCAAACTTTTGCGATATTCTGGACCAAATCTTGCAAAGGGGGGAAAAGTTGTGATATATGTATGTATAGTATAGTATTAAGTATAGTATGTATAGTATGTATAGTATATGTACAAGAAGTATATATACGCTGCCAAGCTGATATGTATAACACAAACCCCCACACACATACGAGGTGCCAAAGGATTCGCAAGGATTAGCATACACACAAACACATGCGACACTGTCCCATTCTTCACTAGTGAGCTCCGGAGAATCCGGATAAGTGTCCCGAAGTGTGTGCTGAATCCTTTGATCCCCGGCGTGGGTACATAGTGCAGCCGGTCTTCTGTGGCTATGGGATGCCAAAGGATTCGGTCCAAGGATAAACATACATACGACACTGTATATGGGTAATTAGTATTGTAAGCACGCACGTGCACTGACTGTGTATCCCACCCGTGTTAGTACTTGGAACTCCTCTCTATGCTTGTTGTAAACTTCGAAGCTATGAACGAAAGACAAGAGCTTACGTTAGCTACACTCATCTACCCGGAATAAGCTTTTACCGTGTGACATACGTGTAGGGTGGGTGTGTGGAATATGTCTCTATATATTGTATGTTTGTTCGAAGCCCAGCAGGCTGGTTTATCAACTTCGGAATACAATATACGAATTGTGCCCTAACGTGGTCGCTTGAAGCGTGTCTCTCTTCTGTGCATCGCGAAAGAAAGCCTGTGTGCGGCCTTCGTGCTTCCCGTGGGTTGTCGACACGGGTGTATGGGTTTTAGTGCACTTCAGAGATATAAAGTCGAGAGTCGGAGCAACCACGCGCCAAGTCGAACACGCGGCGTTGCAGAAAGAGCCGACGAGGCTAATATCGACCGCTGTCCCGACGTCGAGAAACATTAGCTATCACGATCCCGCGGTGCGTCTCTTCGACTCGCACCTCGTGTACACGTCTGGCCCTTCCGGTATGGGCGCAGAGACATCATATGAAGCTCTATGGGCTCACGTGATGGTTGATCGCATATGGGGAAGAATAGCTGTGGCGCACTTTCAAGCATGCAACCGAAAATCGCCATCGACCACGGCGCATGAGCTTGTGCTCGAGCACCTACAACCTGCTGCTTCCCCAGCGCGCCCACCGATATTGCACCCTGAAGCCTTATTAGGCTCGCAAGCTCTTGGAAACGGAAATCGCCAACATTTCAAATGCATTCTAAAAAAGCATTCGACACTGAGATATCGCCTCTGTCACTACAAGCTGCGTGTTGCTATGCTTCGAGGCGACGAGTGCGCGTGCGAGGGTGAATGGGCATGACTATGCGCATTCAGGTGCTCGCACGCATGGACAAGGTCGGTTTGACGCAAGAAGAATCAGCGTTCGTGCGAGAAGTGGTAACAGAGCTGGTAAAGAAGAGCTACCTTGTGCGCTCAAAATCTAAATGGCGTGCGCCGTCATATGCTGCCCAGGACCCCACAATGGGAGGTGTGCCTCCTCACCTGTGTGTGGTTACAATGGGAGGTGCGCCTCCTCACCT
>LGRX02032173.1:0-35596 GCA_001247695.2 Cymbomonas tetramitiformis | reverse complement strand
CTCTCTTGCGTGCGTGGCGCCATTCGTCGGGGCGGTGTGGCTCTCGTGCGTGCGTGGCGCAATTCGTCGGGGCGGTGCGGCTCTCTTGCGTGCGACCGCTCCGGAATCTTTCGATCCTTCAAACTGAGCGGCCCGCAGGTCGCAGACGGAGGGCGAGGTCAGGCGCACTGCTGTCGATCCCGATGTTTGCATCGCCTTTAGCCATGTTCCCACATAGATGCCTTTGGTTGGCCTCGCACACGCGAGGCGCTGGTGCGGCTGACAGCAACCTCCCCTCTGCGTCACAGGTGACTAGTTTGGATGAAGAGATGGCGGAGGTGGAGGCCGCCAAGGCGAACACGACGAAGGCGCTGCAGACGCTGCAGGACCGCATGCGCGTGCTGGAGAAGGAGCTGCGCCTTTACCAGAAGACGCACTACTCGGAGGTGAGTGCCAGATGCCATTCTGGGCACGCCGGATTGGTGGGACTCGTGGGGAGCTGGTGGCCATCCATCAAGTGCAGGTAGTTAGAGGAACTGAAGATGGGGCCGCCGGGTTTTTCTTTGGGGTGATTGGAGATCTGGGGCAGGTGGTAGTGTTGCTGGACGCGGAGGTTGCAGGCACCGTTGTGCTGGACATGAAGTACGCGGTTTACGGTGGGTCGCTCACTTCTCACGGGAGCTCACTTCGCGGCATCAGAAGTCGTTGGTTGCCCGCGATGCTGGCGATCCCTCGCCTGCTGCTCTATGGTTCGCTAGACGCTGTTCTCACCCCGTCGCACGGAGTGCAGGACCATGCTGCGGGGCTCAGACTGCATCGCGGAGCAGGCAGCCGATGAGCGGACAGCGGCTACTGGCGGGTAGCTCGGGGAGTGAGGCGCGGCTGCTGAGAGGTGGAGTGAGGGGGCGGGCTCCGGCCACTGCCAGGCGCCCGGTGGACTGCGTCGTACGACTGCCGCGCTGAGACCTCCGGCGCTTCCTCCGTGCAGCTCACCTATCAGGTGTGTGGCTTATCCTTCAACCGCTTCCTTCGACACCATGTAGCCACAGAAGATCGGCTGCGCTATGTACATACGCCCGGGATGGAAGGATTCAGCACACACTTCGGGACACTTATCCAGATTTCTGGAGCTCACCAGTGAGATCCCCCGAGCTGCCCGAGCCATCTCCCCACCACCAAGCCTACCCTCAGAACCACCCTGCTCCCTGCCTACCCCAAATCCTGGTCTCAAGAGAGCTTTACCCACCCAAAGTCCGGTGTTCCAAAGGGTCGCCCCGAGGGCCTGAGAAGGATGGATTGAATTGCTTCCTTCTAACCGTGCGCGCCCGCCACCGAACTGCGCTTGCAACCCCCTACTTCCAACATCACCGTTCAGGTGCGGGTGTGCGTGCTTGCGGGGGTCCGTAGTGAGGGGCGGTAGATGTGGGGGTCAGGGATGGGAAAAGCAGAAGTGATAGCACTGGGGTGGGCACGTGGTGACAGGCGGAGGTGACACAGAGTACCGGTGAAGATTGGAAGGGGGCCGAGGTCAAGCTTTCAACCACAGCGCCGTCCATCGGGGGCGATGTCCCTGAGCTTCATTCCCACACCCTCAGTGCGCCCCCCTGCATCAAGACGGCCACGATCCCCTCTGCCAGGTCATCGCAGGAGTAGGAGCAAGCAACGCGGCCAGACAACGGTTTCGCAAAGTGGCCCGGATGTGAATTCTCACAGCGTAACCAATTCCGTGTTCAGTTATTCTTAAATATGGGATGCGCGATCAACAATGCTGCAACCCGCTTGAAAACCCGCCGACCTTGAAGCTCGCACTATTTTTAAGGGAGATGCCCGTGGCTGCAGAGCACACAGAGGGATGCATTTGCGCACTATTGTGTGTACCAAGATGCGCAACCATGTCCGTTAGATGTCGGAGAATGCATCGGTGACAGGTGTTGAGATGAAAGTAGTGTGGGTCTGAGGGAGCCGGCTTGCGCGACGAAGCAGGTTTCTACGAGCCCGAGGCATTCGCCTACGGTGCTGCAATGGAGCGGGCTGCGCCGCAGCGGTCAAGATCCAGGCGGGCGGAGCGGGTGACGCCCCCTCCTTGCCACCCCTGCCCAGCCGGCCCCTCGCCGCAGACGTCTACTCAGGGCTGCGGCAGAATCCCTTGGAACGTTCGACTGTGTCCCGTATTCCTGTCCTATAGCTCGCCGGTGAACTCGCACCACGAGGCACTCTCATGAGTGGAACACCTTGCCGCATGTGCCGCCGCCTTCCTCCGGAGGGGTTGTGGGGGAAGCGTGGGGGGGCTAATGCGGGCTTCTGCCATGCGAATGCCGACGAGCTCTCTGGAGCTAAGCGATCTTGCTAGGCATGGTGACAGTCCAGGCGGCATGCTTCTTGCAGATCAACAGAGGATACAGCTTCCAAGCAGCCTCTGCGAAGCTCAAGCATGCCGGCGGCGCCGCGGCGGAGGAGGTGTGGCCGGCATTGCCCACCCGCCACGCGCGTGTCCTGCCGATTGCAGGCGAGATGAGCATCTTCGTGGGGCTCGCTGCGAATGCAAGTGATGCAGCTGGCCGACATGTTTCACTTCTGAGGATCGGAGCTGCAGAGAACGCTGTGCTGTCTTGAGTTGCCGGGCGGAGACGTGGACCTTGCGCTCGTGGAGTGCGGTGTCAGCAAGGAAACGGTCTTTTGAGTGTCCGATGGCACACATTGGAGGTAGAGTCTGGAAGGGCCCAGAGACACGTGAGAAACGCGGGTGGCAGAAAATGCAGATTGCGACAGGAACACCACAAGCTCGATGGGCAGGATTCTGCGCCAGAGCCCGTGCGCGTGCCGGGCTGGAGCAGTCCCTGGCGCGCTCCATGCCAAGACCGCGTCAGTGGCACTGGAGCTAGGGATGAGCGTCCTGAGGGAGTTTTAGGGTTGAGCGTCCTGAGGGAGTTTTAGGGTTGAGCGTCCTGAGGGAGGGGTTGAGCGTCCTGAGGGAGTTTGAGCGTCCTGAGGGAGTTTTAGGGTGAGCGTCCTGAGGGGGTTTTAGGGGTGCGCGTCTTGAGGGAGTTTTAGGGTTCAGCAGCCGAGGGACTTGGAGTGTAGCTCACCACACATCTAGGGTTTGGCTACACGCACAGGGAGGATTCACGTGGAGAGGTCGTGAGCTCATCTTTCATGGGGATTGCCAAAAGCTTGCTCCGACGAAGGGGGGAGCGGTCTCGGCGTGCTCCAGGACCTGATGGATGAGGAGCCCGAAATCGAAATGGCGTCCGCGGAGATGATGGACGACGTGCCCATGGCGGAGCCAATGCAGGTGTGGAACCTCCCCCTAGGTCCTCCCCACTGCCTCAATCGCCCCACCACTGCTCGAACCCTCCGCTGCTTCTTTACTTTCGCTTGGAGGGGCACTGGGCCTGGCTGCGCCGGTGCACAACGAGGGGGGGGGCGGGAGAAGGGGGGAAGGAACGGAAAGGGTGCAGAATAAGGGAGGGAGGGAGGGGGCGTGTGCAGGACATTGGCATCTCGAGCACAACCGTGAGCGAGGGAGGGATGGGAGCGATGTTTACCATCACCAGGAGAGCCACAATTCCGTCGGACAACCGGCCCCACAAGGTGTACTTTCATCGTTGACACAGCGTTGATACCGCAATCGGTCTGACACCGCATGATGTTAATTGAGGGACAGTGCGGCATCCCTGAACGTTGATTTGGAGTCCAGCATCGCAACGAGGATCTGCTGCTTCCAAATCTCGGTCACATGCTGGTGGCCTTATTCAGTTCGATGGGCGCATGCATGTCCAATCAGGGTGGTGCGGATCGCGGAAAGGGGGTTTGTGTGACACCTGATATAGGTTTGACAAGGGCATTGTAGGTTGAGGTGCAAGGCTGCTGGGGTTGGATGGCACTGCAGGTGGTTATTGGCGTGGTGGAACTGGAGCCCAAGTTTGAGTACATTGCAGTGCCCCGTGCCAACCCGCAGGCGTACCTCACAATGCACGCCATCAACCAGTCCCCTTACCCGCTGCTTCCTGGTGATTCTCCGCCTCCGCACATCCACCATCAACCCCGCCGGCTGTGTTTTGGGGATGCCCTCTTGCTATGGTCCCTGGGTCCTGTTTTCGAAGGGCCAAGCAGTTCCCTCCACACGGAGGAGGACGATGAGATGCCCTTTACGACAGTGGTTGTTGCAGCGGCTGTTTCTCCCTAGGGCCATTGGGCCGACTGAGGTGATGCCAAGCACGCGCATGCTCTGCCCCTGCGCCTGTGTGTTTGCACTCACAAATTTGCGCACGAGAGCGGTACGGCTTATCAGACCAGGGTGGACGATGCTGTCCCGCGGCGGAGGATACCGTCTTGATGTCTGCCCAGGGCCCGTCGCCAGTTGACGGGTGCTCTTGGCCTGCTCCGGGGAGTGCACCAGGCCCTGTGAAGGCGTTCCTGGACGGCGGCGCGAGCGGAAGCTCGAGCTTTAAGCTTGTCCACCCTCGCGAAGAATTCCAGCTCTCATTTGGTGAGAACGCCCTCGCCACTTTCTTCCGCCGCCACCCACTCATTCCATAAGGGAAATCAAGTGAATTTCTGCTGTGATCATGGCGCGAGCTTTGCTCTGAATGTCGGCTTAATTTGGCCATGCGAGCAGGACTTCCTCCCCCCTCGCGCCGACTTGTGGCTGAGTGGCAGCCCCTTTGCGCGGCGGCGTGTTCTGCTGGCTGTCGTCGGTTTCACGATGCCGATGGCGGTGTACGGCCCAAGTGATGTACGGGACCGGGGAGGCATCCGGGGATATGCCAGGCGTGGACGACGGCGTGAAGGTGAAGGAGATCGCGGTCCCGAAGAAGGACGAGACCACCGGGGTGATGTTCCTGTCGGAGTCGAAGAAGCGAACTGTGACACACATCACGTCCGTAAAGAACAACAAGCAGGTGGGGCGTCCTACTTTGCTGGCGACATTCGCATCTTTGGCTTTGCAAAATTCGACGCTTGCGGTTGGTGGATATGCGCATCCTTCGGCCGCACTCCGTGTTTGCCTTTATATTCAGGAGTCACATCCTTGCATGCCTGAGGCATTCGCTCACCAGCTGAGGATCCGTCCGGAGAAACGCCCACCGCAGAGTTTGTACCAGGGCAACGGTCGGCGAAGGTCGCGGGTAGAGTGAGTGGTAAAAGGCGCGCACGCGAGCTTGGCAAGGATTTCATCGTGGGGCTCGTAAATTTGTTGCATATAGGTTCCGGTGACGATCACCGTCCGTGATAGCGTCCCTCAAAGCACCCACAAGGACATCAAGGTGAATCTTGAGGATAAGCTTGTAACCAAGAAAGGGGACGGCAGCACTGTTGTCAAGTTTGTGTACACTGAGAACAGCGGCAAGCTCGAGTGGCAGTGCATCTTGCAACCAGGCACGCAGGATCTCCGTCAAACCCACATACCGGCCTCACCCATACGGCCGACGCCGTTCCACGTGATTTGAGTTGTGCCATCATTCCTCCAGACTATTTGGGATGTGTTTGTGGCGACCATCAACATATTTCCGAATGAATATACTGATTAGGCGCCCACATATGCTTGATGCCTCATATTCTCATTTTTTTATAATTTCAAATAGTTTTAGCATACTTGATTATGCACCCAGCACAGTGAGCCTTAGAATGATAGGTTTTATAATGATACAAGTCTCTATATCATGGTATAAGGCTTATCATGTATGGTATCATTATAAGGCGTACAATGATATTATATCATGATAGGGCTTATAATGATTTGGATCATTATGAGACCGGGGGACTTCCTACCTCTCCCTCCCATACGTTTCCCCTCCCCCCTTGCTTCCCATGTCGAGTTCTATCTTCCTGGAGACCAAATCCTGCTATGACGTATTAATCCTTTCCGTTGATAACCTCATATATCGGGACCAGCGTTATCTGATAGTTTGATTTGATTGTTTCACCAATAACAAATCGCCACGTGGCCACTTCTCAGAGAAGTCGCCAGAACGAAAGAAATGTACCACGCCGGGTTGCCACAAATCTTTCGCTGTCGCTGTGAGCCTTTATAATGATGAATGTAGCATTGTAAGCTTCATTGCTTATAGTGATGTGTATCATCATAAGGCTTACTCTACTGTATTCGCATTTGTGTCCTGCTGTTGAGAATCGGCAACGCAACAACGAGAGTGTGTGCGTTGTGCCCATGGTTGACAAGGCTACAAAATATGTTGACAAGCGGTGGAGATTTGAGTGACTTGCAGGGCAAGAACAAAAACTCCAAGTTAAGTACACCATCCAATGGCCCAAGGACAAGGAGCTTAATGGTTTGTGAGCATCGATGATAAGTAGATTGGTTCAAGGTAGGTAAGTAGGTAGGTAGGCCGGTCGGATCGAACACCGATCCATCATACTCGCAAATTCTCGGGGAAGATAGGCGTCCTTACCCACGCGGTTGAAAGTAAACGATGAGCACAATAGACCGCAAGAGAACTCGATGCATATATCAGTTCAGCAAAGTATTGTGCATGATAGGTCATCTTAATACAGGTTCTGGCATTAGTCATAGTATCAAGCTAGACTTTTCCTCAAAGAAATCAAATGAATTGCAAGGCAAATTCCCTTCCTTCACTGCGTGATCACCTGAATGATAAACTGTACTACAGTGTGAAGTGTTATTGTCCAGAGCAAAGCTTCAAAATCGTTGTCTGCTTGGACCTGTGTATAGTGAGGAGGCGAAAGTTGTGGTGCCATCAATCGACAATGTATCATTTCGCAACAAGACCGCATGGCGCTGGCATCACGTGTATGCAATAGTATACATTTTACCGTATCTACATCTAACAATCTATCTTTGGATGTTTTTACTGGAAAATGTCGTATCAAGTATATGATTTACTGTAGGGTTACTTTCACATTACATCTTGGAATGGCTAAGCAGTGTCAACCACGTGTACGTTCCGGAACTCAGCATCCCAAAGGTTGTCAGTCCGGATCTCCGTCGAATTTCTCAGTGGAGACCGGGATCGGTGTATCCAACGCGCTCATTGTGCGGAGATCATGTTCAATGTTTCCCCGGTTTGTCATGCTATTGAACAATCCAATTTCGAACAACAACTATGGCTTATCACAAACGCAGCACTTGCGTGTGGTTGCCAAGCAACAGCGGCGTCCACGAGTACACCTAAACCGCGCAACTAACATGCGTACGATATCGGGTATCGGTGCCCCGCGCCATGACACACGCGGTCGCGTTCAAACTGCCTCAACGCTTGGATGGCACAGCGCAGTCCACATGGCACAACGCCATAATGTATGACGGCGTGCACGTCACAGAATGACACATTCCATTTTTTAAGCTTCAACCGGCGATAGAAGCGTGCATGATCATTACTGAAGCCCCCATCTTCGGGCCAAGTGAAGCGTATACACAAATCAATCAGATACAACGTTGTACTAATGTATAACGATGAAACACAGCACTACCTCATACCAGACACCTCTCGACACGAGACACTATGATTGATACGTATCTCGAAATCGATATTGACCCGTTTTGCGTTAGGCGCGACGGAGGAAGGGCACCGAAGTACGTTGCAGCTAAAAAGACAAGTACTCGGTCTACGTCGTGCCCACGGCTAGACGAGCAATCGAACCATGGCGATATGCATTCTATTCATCAATTTTGTAACGCATGCCATGGGATGTATGGCATGCAACGTATGACATGGGGGGATGCAAGCCATACAATGCGCTGCTCTAAGTGTGCAATGCTGGTATGCTACGTGTGAGCTATAACGCCGGATGCCACGTTGGACGCGATCGTCGTTTTCACAATGTCACTATTTATACAAACCCATTTTTCGGCACGTCCGTCGCCTCCTCCGAAACCGCATATCTCACCACTCGGAACGTGGGCGGCAGTCGATAAAGCAGGGGTGCGATACACAAACATATATATACGTCTAAGAAGAAATAATCATGAACGAATGAGAGACGCATGCCTCATGGCTGACTAACCTATTATAAGACCGAGAAACGTGCACGCCGCGTGATCAGCCGATCTCAGTACGGCACCACTTATCTGATTGTGTGCGATCACGATTTCGATATGGATGGCATATGCTACGGGTGGCGTCTGATAGGTGCCGAGCCGGAACACTGAGCGCATGCCATACCCCTCTCTATATATATGAGGCACCCCTTGGATCTAGACGCCAGGGCGCCAGGTCACTAGAGGCGAGCGTGTTCGCTACTGCCGTCGAAGACCAAGCTACTCTGTTGTATATATAATGCTGCCAATATATATATCAACTAACGGATAAATCCTCTTTCAGGGTTTCGTGATGATCAGAACGTAACGTTAGCTCTAAGTCATAAATAAGTAAGATAGACCCGTTATAAAGTTGAGTCCTAGGCCCGGCCCAGAGTAGGGATGGGGAAATTAATATACGTAATGGTCCAAAGGGCGTGGTTTTTCTTCTTTCTTTTTGAGTCCTAGGTCCAGGCTACTGTCCCAGACTACTATAGGAATATGCCAGTGACAGATTTAGTGGTCAAAGTGTCATTTCCAGCACACCACCTAGTGTGGTGACCAGCACTGGGTGGGCCCGAAACAAACTTAACAACAGTCCCACGCAGCTTCGGGCGAAACAGTGAGCTAAGGGAAGCCTGTCCTTACTGGCAGGGCAATCGCCCAAGAAGTGAGGCAGTCCTATTCCTACGCAATTCTGATAGCTCCCCAAACATTTAAATCTAGCCGCCCATCTTGGGGCCCTTCTGCACATATAACCTGTAGCACAGCATATAGGCAGGCACTGTCAAGTGTAACAACTAGCCACTAGAAATGCACACCCGGACGGCCGGTGTAGCGCTGGGCGGTTGCCATGTCGGCCCCAAACCCTGAGCAAATTCATTCGTGGAGCAAAAATATGAATTGCCAATGTTCTAAACGTCGATTGTAGTCGCCGTAGAAGTCAATGCACTGCCCAATGGTACACGTGAGCAAACTGACGAAACGACACCGCCGACTGGTTTAGTTCGGTACCACCTTAGAGTTTACGTTACGGCCTGATCACGAAACCCTGAAATAAAGGGTATACCCGTTAAATACGTTCGGGTGCTAGACGTTTGATATGAAAATAGCAAAATTTATGCAAAATTATGCGATTTTTGCAATATCACCATAAAATTTCGGAGATTGGCCGCATTGGCCGAAAGCGGGCCAGTGGATTTGCCGATTGCGGCCCGTAATGAAAAACAGAAGCAATACACGCTGAGGACTGCCCATTTTATTTAAGTTCATCTAACTTCACCCCCACCCATTCAACTCTCTTGACCGCATGCCCAACCCGAGTATGCCACCTAAACCATGTTTTAATTGAATTCTTGGACACCCAATAATGATGTCCAAGCACGCATAATTATATCAAGTATATCGTAAAAACGCGATTGCTAGCCCCAACTTACTCCGGTCCTTGTCATAGGGCCGGGATTAAGGGCAGTAGCCACACTGCTTCATTCTTCGTATCTCAGAGTGGCGTGCAGGCACTCCGGCGATCCGAACCAGACTCTTGCAAAGTGCGAGTGACAAAGATATCCTGTGGAATCAAAGTATACATACGTTGTATATTTATCAGAATTAATACTAGGCCACAAGAAGAAGATACAGTATCACTCTCCATCCATCATAATGGTTTTGAAAGGTTCGGACCCGAACAATGATTGCGGGAAGCAAGCTAAATACTCGAGCGAGCACTGTGAACGTCCATGAATGGCATTGTCGTTTCGGATGCCTTGTGGCTATTGGTTCCTATTGGCAGTGGCGTTTGGTGTCAACAAACGCTTGCGTTCGCCCTGTCATGCATCGCTAGAGGCGAGACGCCATGCGTCGTCATGTCGCGAAGCTATAAACTTGCGATGTCGTGCTTGTCGCTCTGCGATGCTCGATCGGCTCGGGCTGGTCGCGGTGATGTTGATGTAGAGTTTGGCGAAGCGTTGTGTAAAAATTTCAATTTATACACTGAGAGGGAGATCTGAGCTGAAGGGTGAACACGATACGCTCAAGGCATGCAATTTGAGAATAAATTGGAGTAGGAGCGTGACTGAAGGGGGAATGTCACGCAATCGGTTGTAAGGGGGTCATGGTTGGGGTGTTTGCCAAAAATGCCGAGACGGGCGCGATGGGGGAAATGTGAAGGGGGGTCTCTCCGAAGCGGCCGCACCCCCATCGTATTGGGGTGTGAGTGTGGTAATTGAAGTTGTGGCACGTCCAGGGTGAAGAGGGTGGCGAAGGCCACGTCCTCGCACGGTTGGATAGATAGCGGGAACCATGCTGGAAATGACAGGCTGACCACCGGAAGTGTCACCTGTAATTCCTATGGTAGTCTGGATGACCGTCAGTCGTAGGTCCGAAACCCAGATCACTTGATGCATCAAGTGACACGAGTATGGATGCATCAATCAGAATAGCATTTATGTATACCTTCTTTTTTATAACAATAACAATGGCCGTTCCGAACCGTTCTGATACTTAACCCTGTTTTAGGCGGTTTTCGGTGGATAGAGTTATTTCAATGCTATGTGCGATATCTCTAGCAGGTTATGGGCCCATCCCGCGCTTCCACTGCGCCGTGGCAGGCCTATCCCTGGCTTTGGCCGTTCCCTGCTAACCATCTCAATGGTGTGTGCACTGTTTCTCATTTGTGCCACGGTTGCCCCACGTTACCGATGTAGGCTTCGGTGGTGTTCGTTGGTGAGGGCCGCATGCACGCCTCCACCGGTCGGTGGTGTTGGTTCGGTTGTTACGGTGACTGCGATGGACTCTGACCTGACTCCAGCAACGACTTCAATCGAGGACAGGGGCATTGGTGTTGTATCCCCTACTGCGATTCCTCCGCGGCGTCAAGGGCGGCACCGCGCGCGAGACATGGCATCTAGTGCCCGATAACGACTTTCCCACCGCCTCCGGAGTTGGAGGGTACACCTCCGTCGCCGGATTAATCTCCGGAGCCGACAACCGACGAGGAGGCCGAAGCTTCAATCGACGATCTTGACAACGGGAATTCCATACTTTGCTCTACGCATGCTTTTCCTCCTACGGCACCGCAGCTTCAGTTTGGCAACACCATGACTCGTCTGCCGTTCTGCGGGCTGGCCATGCTGTACCGCCGCCAACTAGTGGCTAGGAAGTCAATCTTGCCGCCCCTGCCTAGGACTCACTCCGATTTGCAGTTTCTAGATGTGCAGAAGAGCCCCAAGATGGGCTGTGTTTTGGGTTTTGGTGCTATCAGAATTGCACGGTAGAAGCTTAACGGTTATCCTGTTGTAGCTTACGAGACCCCGCCCCTGCGTGGCGTATGAGTACAACACCCCCGTTGGTACCGACATTTCTGCCGAAGCTGCTACAGAAGCTGAGTAGGCACGTGTCTCGTGTTTCACACACTTAGTTCCGGTCACCACACGAGGTGGTGTGCTGGAAATGACAGGCGTGACCACCGAAAATGTCACCTTTAATTCTTATGGTATGCGGGAAAAGCAATCTCAAGCAGTAAGTAGCTTGCGATGGCCGAGCGAATCGCCCTTCTCCGTCTTCTTGTCCGCCGAAGCCAGGAGAGCCTCCATCTCCCCTAGCGAACCGGGTGCGGGAAATACTGCCCGGACATCTATATGGTTGCACGCCTCCCACCACCGGAGGTGCTCTATTTTCCCGATGTAGGTGGGCGGTCAAACGCCGCCCGAAGAATATAATAGAGAAAACGCTCTAAAATATAATGTCAATAAAATCAGGAAAAATAGCACTCAAAGGTGAGTGGGCTCATAACCTGCTGGAAAAGCAGTCTCAAGCAGTGAGAGGTGCGTGCAAGAGATGAACCGGAACGGTCGCGAGATAAAATTACAAGACGAATATATGTCATCTCCCAGTTCACTGACACGAGTGACCACCGAAGGTGACACGCACGCGAACTGTCATATCAACTGTCATATAGTGACACTCGATACAAAGATTCTAGCATGGTAGTCTGGATGACCGTCACTCGTAGGTCCGAAACCCGGATCACTTGCGGCATCAAGTGACAAGTATTGATGCATCAGTCAGACTAGTATTTATGTATACCTTCTGTTTTATAACAATAACACTAGCCGTTCCGAACCGTTCTGATACTTAACCCTGTTTTAGGGTGTTCGATGGATACAGTAATCACTCACCTTGAAGGAACTCGACGTTAAGGAACCCGCCAGCCTTTGAGGGGGGTACAAGTTGATGAGAAAAGTTGGCTGGACTTTTTTCTCTATGGAATCGCACCCTGCAATAAGAAATATGGTGCTGGCTGCCTATCTTAAGGGGCATTTCATACATTTCATATATTAAGAAATCTAGGCTGGAAGTTTTGCCAAAATGGTGTAGGCAGATGCTATTTTTATTAGATTTTAAAATAAAACTCTGCAAAAATCGAGGCACAATACGATATGATGATTAAGTTCATACGTAACTACAGTATTATACTTTCACCCGGAATAAATCTCAGGGTCCATTTTCTAGGTTTTGAAAATTTTAAGAAATGTGGCTGGCTATGTACGGATGGCACGTGGATGGCTATGGAATGTGTTGGCTGGCTTAAGAGATCGCGGTCACTATTCTTAACAGATTCCATAGATCAGCCGGCGGGGGAGGGGAGGGGGGGGGGTACCCAAGTTGATGAGAAAAATGGTGGAATTTACGGTTTTCTTAAAGGTGGGTGATTAATGTAGAGTTATTTCACTACTCCGTGCGATATCTCTAGCAAACCAGTCGAGCGAAGAGGGTGGCAGCGTCGCGCTCGTCGCCATGAAAGAAGCGCTCTTCCTCACGCGGGAGTGCCAACTTTCTCCCCCCATAAGGGGGGAACAGTGGTGTCCCCTGTGTCACCCCTCGCCTGGTAGGATGTCACTTGCAGTGCCTACCTGTTTGCTCCGCGAGTGTGTCACGGTCCTGCCAGCTTAAGTCCGACCATCATTATTGTATTATCTGACTTTAGCCGAGAACCGAAACCCTATTGCGTTGCACTTCGTTTACAGTGATAAGCATATATATCAATAATATCTGCTTTCACATCTTTTAGGGTTTAGGGTTTAGGGTTTGGAAACCCTTGACCCCCAAGCACTTCTTCGCCACATGCTTGGAGACGGACTCGTCGAACCGTTGATGAATCAAAGTTTTGATCGCTGCTACGAAAACCGAAGCGGCAAATCCACCTGCCGGTTGAGCAGCATGTGCGGGCGTGGTTGGTGTCGCAGCGTGTCGTTTTGTCGCATCGTCGAACATTGTCGTGAATGAACGTCGCCCGTAAAAGGCATGGGGAATGTAAATCTGGTGGCAACCATGATAAAATGACTATAGGTGCGGAGTGAACGGTAAATAATGTGGAGCGGTGGCGGCGGGGGCGGTCAAGAGTTGGTGGTCGTCGAAAAGGATTCGGCGGAAAGGCAACCGTTGAATTACGCGTCTAGCCACATGTGGTCCTAGTGGAGTACCGGTAAGCACGAGAGGTGTGATATCGACCAACAAATGCAAACTCCAACCAACGCGTGAAACGAGATGGATAATCACCCAAGCATGCACCGCAAGCGACTCCGAAAATCAACCTGAGCACCTATCAGCAGGTGGGTTGCCTGTAACCCGTAACCGGTTATAACCTTGGGGGGTCAAATTAGCGGTTCGGTATAACCTCGGTTATAACTCTGCTATCTAGGGCAAAATGACTCTGAATATAACCGCAGTTTATAACCGCGAAGTCCAAATTAGGTTAGAACCGGGGTTATAACCGAGGGTGCTCGAGGCGTTATAGGCAACCCAACACCTATGAGGCCATACCGCACCCGATCGACCACGCGTGCGGCGTGCCCCACGACGGGCTAATCGCTCACTCCATCCCAAGCGTCTACGTTTAGCCAAGCATGGCTAAGTCAGAGTGCCTCAAAAAAAGCGTGCGTCGGTCCACGACACCTATCACGACATAATTATAACTTTGCGGTTTAAGATAGTGACGAAGACTGAACCCCAAAATAGGGTTTCGGACAAGAACGGTGAACGGGAATTGTGATTAAAATAAGATATACCCGTTAAGTAAGTTCGGGTTCTAGGTTTCGGTGACTACCGTTGACGGTCATCAGACTACTACGGGAAGTTACAGGTGACAGTTTTAGGGGTCACAGTGCTACTTCCAGCACCCTCCACCCCATGCCTCTAGTGGGACCAAAGGCCGCAAAGCCCCCTATAATCTAACGATTTCCCCCAATAAATCTACAATCTTGAATGTCGATCACGACAGATTCGAGATTCAGATTGGAGATCCGAAAGACACCATTCTTGATTCTACATTATTTTTATTACTGTCACAGGCCTACATTCACATTCGACATTGAACATTCAAGAGACGATTCGTGGGATGTGACATGTGTTTTACACCTACAACAGATCCCTACAACATTCAGAATTTTCAGTTTGCTGCTTGACGTGCGCCGGTCCCCGTGGAGTAGTGTTTTCACCAAAAGCGAGTTACTCGCCAGGTCTACCTGATTCTACACGAGCCAGTGTGGCCATCAGCGTAAGGCAAACCAGTCTCAAAGGAAAGTGATGAGCCAGTTTGTCTCCAGTGTCATCAATGTGACGCAGTTGTAGAGGCGATAAAGGAATCTTCTTCTTTAGTTTCCGTCGGTCCACTCGCGTCACTACCTAACGCTTTTCACTATGTTTCGGTGTTCTATATTGTTTGTACTCTTGCACTTATGTGTCCGTTCCAAAGCCTTGTCAATATATCTCGAGCCTCATAAAGAGTCATGCGTGTATGAGGATCTGAATACCGACCTCGTAAGCACGAGCGCTGACGCGGCACACATAGCCACAACCGTCCGGACAGCTTTTTTTGTTAACAAAATGAACTCGCATAACAGAAGGATGCGTACGGTAGTAGACGTTAAGGTCAAGTCACCCTATGGTGAAATGATCTTGGACGAGAAAGATGTGAATGAGGAGGTGAAACCCCTTAGCCTTGTGCAAGATGCTACACTTGTCAATTATGCTTCGCAGGCAAGCTACAGGATGTGCTGAAAATTTCCCCTGCTTTCTCTTGATTTATGTCACTCGAGGTTCAAAAGGTTTTGTTTGTGCCCACATCTGTTGAAAACTTTGAAGACTTTTAGAGCAGGACGCAACATCAGTCCGACATTTCTCAAGCGTCCAAATTTTTGATGTTTTCGTGGATTTGGTGGAGTCTTTAGTTTTTTTTTCTTGATACACATAAGAACTCTGTGTTGGGATCGAAGTTTTTACGGATATTTTTCTGTGGGTCAGAGCTTTGAGCTCACGGGAAAAGGCGCAGGAAAGTACTCGATGTGCTTTTCTACCAGAGGTGAAGTCACGAAGCAGAATCAACCGATCAGCCTTTCAGAAACGCAATATGTGGCTCGCGTGGATATTTACTATTTCGTTCCTATACACATGTGGGACAACCCTGAAGAAATTCAGGTGTGCAAATAGTTTCTGCATCGGCTTCGCCGTTACTCTCTCGGTTTCTCTTCGTATAACTTAGTTTTGGGACGTGTTTGAAAAGATCCCCCACGGTCATGAAGATAGGCGTTCGAAGCTGATCCTGAACCAGGAAGCGGTCTCCGACGCCGGCCGCCTCGTGTCCGATATGAAGGTTGTGGAACCCTATTTTGATCTGCAGTCGGGAGCTAGTGACCCTGCCTGTGAGCTCGTGACTCATGGTTCCACCGTCTAGTGATAATTTAGTGTGCTTTCGAGTCATTCGACGCCTGGCGCATTATTGGAGTGCAGGATAGCGCATACTGATCCATGAACGCTAGGTCACTTTTCGTTGATGCCCCTCTGCGGTTCGTTGTGTAAGCCCGCAAAGAGCTGTTGTGTCCTGGGTGATAACTGGACTACGGCGTGCTCACGATGTCCTCAGAGGAGGACGAGCCTCATGTTGAAAGAGCAAGACTACTTGATGAAACGTGAGCTTCGGCACCGGAAGGTAAAACTCCCTTCCTCTGTGGACACTTACCGGATCTTTACAAAATGAGTGCAGTGAGTGTGTCGTAATAATATCCTTGACCCGGAATATGCAAGGACAGACGACGCCTCTGAGCTCTCCTCTGTCCCAGATCCTCGTGCGAAATTTTGCCGTGGTGCTTGAAGTGGAGCTCTCATTCGCTTCACAATCGTTCAGACATCATCGTGCTTTGTACCGCTGCTCACCTGGTCACTAGGATTTCGTCGCGTTCCTGGGAGTTGGACTCATCTTCTGGGAGGTCACAAAGCTATATTCGGCAGGCAGTACACGGTCAAAGCAGTACGTGTGTCCTCTTAGCCTTGCACTATGTGCGTGGGCCTATCACAACAGTGGCTTTGGCGCGGCTCGTACTGGCTGTGGATGTCACTGTCTCGACCCTGGCTTCTTGGGTACAGTACACAATTGCCTCTTGCACAAAGGTCTCACGGGATGCTTCATATTGCGACAGACGGTGGACAGCACGAACGCACGCTCGCTTCACTGGGCAATGACAGAATTCCTTGTATTTTTGGGCCTGGCGATTCTGCAGGTATTGCATTGAGCTCCCCTCCCGGACCAGTTTCTTCGGTGTCTTCGTAGCTTGTTGCTTTGTAGCCCGACAGCTCGTACTTGCGACTCTCCCGTCCCGTACTCAAACGATCGACACACCTTCGGGTAATAGGGTCGTTGTGTCTGACTCTATCTTCAACCTCCGCCTTTGGTTTTGGGGAAGGTACAGCTGGAATCTCTCCATACTCTGCCTGCGCGTGCTCGGAAGGGACGCACACGGCTGGATTCATTCTATCCTCAGCCTTTACTTAATGTTCGGGGAAAGCACGCCTAACGCTGAAAACAGATTATCTTTTTCCTGTGCCGATTTCTGAAGAAGTTTGCACAATGCTGGAATCTTTATGTTCTTATCCTCCTTTCCTTGCGAAGGACACGTACAGCTGGTTTTTGCCTTATGATCTGAGGAAGGATGTATATAACTATGGTCTATCTGTACTCTGTTTGCGCCCTCTACTCTTTTTCTGGGAAAGCTTGCAAACAGCTCGAATCATTCTGTGCTCAGCCTGTGTCTTCTCTGAGGAAGATCGTACACCACTGGAATCACTCTGTATTCCGCCTATGCCTTTTGTTCCAGCGAAAAGTGCGCACAGCTCTTACAGGATCTGATGTGTATACTCCTTCTTTGTCTTCTGCTCTCGGGACGCACAAGTGCAGCTTGAGGACTTTCGCAAATTCCTTAGGGAGATCACTGACCCATACCTTGGGGGTGCAGATGCGTTTAGCTTTGAGACGCTTGCCTGAGGACATGGCAACCCCTTCTCTAAGAGTTTTGGGGAGCGCTTGCTGTGGCAGGTTGTTTTGCTGCGCCAGTACTTTGAGGTGAAGTCCAGGCCAGGAAAACCGCGTTCCGTCCCGACTCTGTAATCGGCCGCAACTTTGACTTAGGCTCCTATATTTTTCTCAACAATTATAACTGCACTTCCCCTTCACGCATGAAGGATAATGAGTTATGTAAGCACTGGGCACTGCTTCAAGCAATCTTTTCTCAAGTGTATACACTAATATTCCTCAGGAGTATGGCTTGGGCTTTTCATATCTTCAAGATAAGTGCACATGTTTGCACTTTTTTCGTGCACTGACTCTGATGCCTTTAAATTTTTGTTCACCTAACCAGACAAGCAGGCAGCTTACCTTGATAACACATCAGAATGAACATAGAGGGACAATGGGCAATAACAAATAACGATTTGTACAGTGCACAATGTAGACTGAGCAAACACACATTCAGCTCAACTGCGGAGATCACTTTTGGACTTGGTATGCTTAGTATCACATTCAGTCCATTGTATTTCTGGATGCGAAAGAGGATACTTCTACTGAATCCTGTGATAATTAAGTACCTTCAAAGTGTGGTGATTGCCTGAATCAGGGTTCTCGGAACATGGGAATGGGTTGTCAAATCTGCATTGGTATCATATCCATCCTATTCTACCTTTTTGTGGATTAAGTTAGGTGATACCCGAATTATAGGTTAATTTGTGAGTAATTTGAATTTGATTTCAAGTTGAGATTTAGTGTGCTAGGACAACATGCAGTGTCATGTGCGGATGACGTAGCAGTGTCGTGCATGCCCGCGGTGTCATACGCACCTCACAGTATTAGCGCCCAAGACCCCTGTCGAGGAAAGGACCCCCCTTCGTGGGAGTACACAGTACTACTGTACTGTGTAATAATGTGTCATACTGAAATATTGGCACATCATACAGCATGATAATGTAGTAGAAGCATATGGTCCGTTAAACGCTTGTAAGGTACATGACTACATCCACGACTCAGATATGATGAGAGTGATAACGGCCGATTTTCAACTTTTGCATATCGCGCGGTTTTTGGGTCGGACCACGGCTATCATATTACATTAGGTTTTGGAAACTACAAAGTAACATGCAGAAGCCCAATATGACCTGAGAACTTATATTTTCGTCATATCCAAAATCACCAAAAATGGAAATGTCATGGAAAACGGCATTTTTCGTTGTTTTGGGGCCCCAATGATCCAACAGATGGCGGAATGTGATTGCAAATGCAAAGGGACTTATTTTTAACATGCATTATCGACTGGAACTCGTGGGTACCATGAAAAATGCCCTGAGACGCCCATTCTCAGCTCACCACTATAAGCATCATATCTGAGTCGTGGATGTAGTCACATATGATAGGCTGATGTGACTTGGCCATGCTGACTAGGATTACCTCAGAGAGCTGATATTATAGCTACAGTGATTCTCATCGATGAGAATCGTTGTTCCTCTTCACAGTATTAAGGTGCACATGGTGGTTATCATAGTTCAGAGTTTTCTAGAGTAAATACCGCCGCATGGCAAAAGTGAATATAACCTAATTCTTACTGCAAGTATATGCTTTAATTCTGGACATAGATCCTAAGAACCGACACAACTTGGTTAGACCTATATAGTGCATAATACAGAACCTTGCACTATATATGATCCATAAGTATCTAACGAACGGACGATTCGCGTACCAGCCCCTGTGCGATGGGTCGCACTGGAGGGCCCTCTTCTTTGACCATCAAGCGGACGAATGGGGGGAAACCCACGTACACCTATTCGACTCATATGGGCCCAACCCCGCGGAAGGGACTAGGGGGCACAAGGAACTCCTGGTTGCAACCAAGGCCTGGGCGGACAACATAACGCGTCAAGGGCGGCACCCTACTGAGGTCACGTGCACCAAACTGCGCACTCAGTACGACAACTCGATCAGTGCGGGGTGTGGACGGCAATCATGGTTGCAACATGGTGCGACAGGACAAAAAACCCTGAGAGGTCGACATGGCCAGAGCGGCACAACAAGCCGCGGGGGGAACAAAGATGGTGGACAAAATCAGAGTGGGCAAACAGTACAGGATCACCATGCAACTGGCAACTCGGCAGAACGACCCGACCGGCCAGTCAGCCACCAGCCCCCGCAGGGGAGGCGCAGTGCCTGGCAAAAGGGCGGTACTCAGGCCGCTACAGCAGGTGGCAGGAAAGGAAAATGTACCGGAACACCCGACGCCACCGCCGAGCAAGGGGACTAGGATTCTCCTCAGCAGCTGGGGAGGCAACCATAAGGAACCTGAGAAAATGTCGAAAACAACTGACAAAGAGAACCAGGCGCCCCCGCCAGAGGCTGGTGACAAGGGAAGGCTGTCACTAATGACCTGGAATATCAGGGGATGTGACCATGCATACCAGGAGCTGCGAACGGCACCAGCCGGATGTGATGGTGCAATAATAATCATAAAGCATTTACGTCGATGAGCAAGGCAACGCCTTTGGAACGATCTACACGAGTCTGTTCCCCTCATACATGACTGTCTGCAAAGGCAGGAAGCATTCCAAAAAGCATGGAAGCATGGGCGGCTAGGCACTAATGAGAACGTGTCTGCCGCCAGATGGTGCTTACTGAAACTAAAACGGCCGGCCCCATGGGCCCGAAGAAACTTAAGGGGATGGAATACAACGCCTGGCACTCTGCGCCAAGCGGCACGGCACCGAGACGGGGGACAGACGGCACCTCGCACAGAGGGAGGGTTGTCCTGGCCCTCAGGCGTCCCTACGACAGGGCGGACGTGCGCACCAATAGGGAAGTCCACTGGTGTGCACGAGGATACCTACAGCACGTGGTCACCACGCAGCCAGGCGACAAGAAAATCCACGTGATTGGGGTTTACAACCCTCCGCACCCGTAGGAGGAGGTGACCGGGAGCTGTATCCGCGACTGCATAGCCCAATCAAGAAGCGGCGATCGCGTCTGAGAAGGGGGAACACCTGATCATAGGGGGCGACTTCAACGTCGCGGAGACTCCTAGGGCCCAGGACGGGGCGGAACAGATCGCGTGGAGGGCGACGGCCGCCCAGGCGGGCCTGGCAGAGATCAGCTGCCCGCAAGGCCCCACGTTTGGGAACACAAAATCGACGGCTGGCTGGCGTCACCGGGAATTCAAGAGATCGCCGATGGACAATACCCAATCAACACCAGGACGCACGGACACTGCAGCGACCACCAGGCGGCGGTGGCAGCAGTGCCACTGTGGAAAATATACACGACCACTCCCGCGGTGAAAGCGGAGGCGAAACCGGACCCGGTCACGAAGTAATAATTCCCGATCTCCAACGCGCTCTGCAGCGCACGATGTCAATTGCAATTGACTCGGCGCTTCAGCCGAGCCTTCGCGACGAGAAGTTCAAAGCAATGGTCGAAAATGCAGTCGAAGCGGCGGAGGGGGGGGACACCAGGATACCAGGGAAATAATTGATGAGGCTGGAAGGGCAATCGACACCCTACTACAACAGGCTATGAGCGCCGTGGAGGCCCCCTGGAGGCTGTCAAGTGCAAGCCCAGAATTCGCAGAGACCCGAACACGGGGATCAGGCTGTTGAAAGCTAAGCATAGGAAGCGGGATAAAGCGCTGAAGGCGGCAGCAGTATTTCAAGAGATGCTAGCAATCGATAAAGCGACGGGGGAGGCTCCCAACGCAGCGCTTCTTGAGGAAACCATGGCAGAACAACAAGAAGAAGGGGACCATGACCATGTCGGGGAAGGATCACGCACAAAGGCCGCCTGCGTGGAACGAGAGGACCCCCGCGGATGGGCGTAAGCTTTGTTGGATAAGTACAGACGGGAGGCGAAGTCGGTTATCAAAGACTACATTAATCACTCAGTAATAAGAAAACCGGAGATTTGGGACCAGCCAACAATATTCGCCAACTTGATACCCCCCTCGCCCCGCCCCGCCAGCGCCAGCGTCCTATGAAAATCGTAAGAATAGTGGGTCATTTTGTTTCAATCAGCCAGCAATTTTCTTAAATTTTCAGTGATAATCCCGTATTTCATAGCTCAAAAAAGCCAGCCAGCAATATTCACCAAATCGGGTACCCCCTCCAGCAAAGCTGACTACTTTCTTATTGGCGGGTTTTCTTATTACCGAGTGATTACTGTACATACAAGGCAGAAACGTGGGTTAAGTTCGTCCAAACGTTCCGAAGTAACTACTACAGGGATGAGGAAATCTGCCCGCAAGTTCGTTTTTTCGGACCGCGCTGCGCTCCCCGGAAAGGAAGAAACATAGGAATTTGGGACACGAACTCCAGGATGACAGTTGGGGCGGAGGCCACCGCAGAAGCCTTCTCAGGGCACATGGCACACTCAGATCCATACTCCTTTGAACACCCCTGAACGGTCCAATTGACCAACGAGATGCCATGGCTGGTCGAGGGGGGCAGGATGGAGCCGGGGCAACGACCCAGGGTGTCGGAGCTGGGTAGCAGACTTACTATCGAGCTATACAGGCACGAATAGTTAAACGGCTCCCCAACGGGAAGGCAGCCGACCCGGACGCGGCGGCGCCGAACGAGATCCTCAAAGCCATGCCGGAGGAGTTCCACGAGACCCTCTTTTCCATCATGAGGGCCATGTGGAAGGCGGGAGTCACTCCAGACACGTTGTTGGATATACCCCTAAGACCCGGGATATATTCACTCAGTGATAGTTTTCTCAGAATCTATTAAAGTTGATAAGTTAACCCGTTAAATTATGGGCATAAACAATTAGGGTTCTGGTTCGGGTGACAATCACAAACACTACTACGGGAAGAGTCACATAAGCAGTCGGTGTGACTATTCCAGCACACCACCTAGTGTGGTGACCGGCCAGCCGAAGTTGAAACCCCTGAACAAACACCATCTAGAGCGGCGGAAACTGGGTTGTAGGGGAAGGCCTGTCCTACCTGGCAGGACTGTTCCCAGTCAAGAGTTGAAAACCTAAAACCGGCCCGTCATCGGACCCCTTTGCACAGGTCAAATTCACTGTGCAGGAGCGGCATGATTTACTTTCTAGCCACTAGTTGGCGGTTGCACTGTTATTGTGCCAGCCCGCAGCACACTCATAGTGCCGCAAATTGAAGTTGCCGATGCCGTGATTGAATCACTCGTGGAGTCACAGAAGAAATCTGAAAAGTCTCGATCGCCGTGTGAGGGACCTTCCCCCTCCTCCTCGTCTGTAGTAGGTCCCGGTGAATAATCCGGTGACGGTGGAGCATCCCAGGGCAGCGGTGGAGGGGGCGGGTGTACCGCACCGGGACATGAAGCGTTGAAGCCCAATGCTCGCATTGTGAAGCCCCTGCCGAGCACGGTGCCGGCCGTGCCGGCGCGGTGGAATACCAGCCGGTGCTGCAGTGCCCAAGCCGGCCTCGTAGCATGTCAAGGCCGTAAAAGTTAACGGAGATGTGCTGTCGGTTGCCTCAGCAGCAACACCGACCTCCAGGTCGGTGTGGCCTGGCGGTGCGCATGCCTCGCCAAGAGTCGCAGCGGAGAGTGGCGCCGCGGTGGCGCAAACACAAAAGAGTGCACACACCATCACAACAATTGCCGAAGAGCGGCCAAACCCCCAAGGCGGTGTACCGCATCCTCACTGCCAGCCGGGTCACACCCAGCAGCAGACTCGTCCACATCGTTGTCGTGTAAGAGTCGGTCTCCGACTCGGCGTGCATATACCGCATCGCCAATGCTTTGCCCTCCGCCGTAACGGAGAGCCCCCCATCTGCGCGATCTTGTCCGCAAAGCAGAGTTCGGGCTCGTGTGCGTGCTTGGGGTCCACCGGCAGCACGACACCGTCGTCGGACGCATCCGACTCGTCAGGGTAAACATGGCTACTATCCAAATGCATGGTCCTCCCATAAGGACCAACGCGCGATGACTATTATGAGTGCCACATGGATCTTTGAGGCGTATACGTGCTTTTGGCATCATATTTATGAGTCAATTGAATAATTTCTCCTACAGGATCGTCCACGCGTGTGCTAAAGGGGCGTGCTTAAAGGGTGCGCTTTTGATATGTTTTTTATCGAAATCGTCGAAAAAAAATGGTCCTCCCACAAGGACCATAGTCTTTAACCGTCCTAGCGGTTGCATGGTGCGCGGCGTTGGCCGCGCATGGTCGCACACCTTGAGTTTATGACCAAATATGAAAACTTAGTTGGATAGTCCACACTCTAGTCGCCATCTGAGCTCTCGTTTACCGTGGCGGCTGATCACTCCCGAGTGAAATAAGGATTTTGTGATTTTTGCACTTCTAATTTTCACTTCGCGTCAAGCTAACGAGTGCACATCGCTCACATACTTGCCCATATGGCTTATGTTAAGCTTTCAAAAAATCATTTTATGGATATACTTCAAAAGTTTAAGCACCATACGCTCCTACTACACTGTGAATGCACTCTAGCGGGCATCGTGGATAATGGGTCATGTTTGCACCGACGTATCCCATTCCGGCTAAAAAAACCGACTAAAAAGGTGTACGGTTGTTAATACGCATTAGAGATGGCCAATATATGCACTCCAACATGACGTATGACCCAAATATGATGGGGACATGTGTATAAGATCGATATGATCGCATGGACGCAGGTGTAGCATGCACATACTATTCCATACTATTCCCAAAAAATTATTGAAGATATCGTATCTTTTTGTGCCTTTTTGAATTTTCAGAAAAAATGCAATCTGAAAAGTTGAGGGTGCTTGTCGCAAATGCGAACGCCATGGATATATTGGGTGGATCCAGGCCGGACCAAGCATCGAAGTAATTAATATATGTCCCATTGATACTAAAAATCATTGGGCGCGCCTTCTAGATCCGAACCAATGCCCAATTAAATTCTTGCAACATTGGTCCTTGTGGGAGGACCATAATCGATTATGGTCCTCCCACAAGGACCATGGAATAGTAGCCACTAACTATCGATTGTGCATGTTTTGGTGTTCCATATTTAATTTATAACAAATTACATATAAATGTCTTAGTAATCGATTATTTATCGATTGTGCCGATTATCGATACTGTTTTTCGGATATCGGATTGTATCGATACCGAAAACCAAACCGATATAGAGCCCTGTGTGGTTGCATGTCTGGCTGCGGCATCGTCGAAAATGGTAACTAGTGAGCGGCGTGCGACCGCAGTGTGCGATCTCGTAGAAGTACCCATGATGAAATGACTATAGAGACAGGGTGAGGTGGATAATGCGAGGCGAGGCTAACGGTGTGGGCGACGGCTTGCGAGTTGCGGCGGGTCGTCGAGGATAAATCGGGGAAACAGCAAATTGCACGCGGTCGTGTGGGACGAAAGGACGTGATCAATGTCGGACGGTGTGCTAGCGACCGCAAACAACAAAATCCAGCCCAACGATACTGCACGGAAAATAAGCTGCCGTACGCGCTACCCAATCATGTCCAATCAACCGCGCGTCCGTAACTGAGCCATACCGCCCGTACCGAAAACCTCTCTAACGCGGGTCCCCGCTCACCCCATCTCAAGCGTCGGTGTTTAGCCAATCATGGCCAAAGTCGCAGTGTAAAATTAAGCGTGCGTGGTACCAAACCTGCTGAATATATCAGCTGGACTGTATATTCGGTGTGATAGAGATAATCAGAATAGATAATCGGGGAGAATACTCAGTCTCTTCCCGTTATATGTTCGGGGTCTAGGGTTCCGGGACCGTCATGGGAACACTGACTTTCACCCCCCATAAGGGGGGAGGTCAGTGGTGCCCTGTGTCACCCCTCGCCTGCTCGGATGTCACTTGCAGTGCCTGCTGTTTGCTCCGCTCGTGTGTCACGGTCCGTCCGCCAGCTTAAACTCAATTATCTTTCAGTTTAATCCGACTTAGCCGAACCGAGAAACCCTGCCTCACTGCTTTGACATTTTACAGTGCAAGCTTTAATATCACTATATTATCAGCTTTCACATCAGGTCTGGACCCACCTACGTTCAGAGGTGTTTTTCTTGTGTTCCGTCCGCTTCGCGCCCTGCGATTCTATCCGACATCTAACTTAGTACCGACATCTCAACTAGTACCGACACTTCAAATTAGTACCGACACTTCAACCCGACATCGACCTCCTTGCCTTCGCATAGGTCACCCTAGTACCGACATCTTTTTAGTACCGACATCTACCTTAGTACCGACACTACAACGCACTTTTTTGTGCGTTACCAATCAACTGGACCGACATTACTTTTTACCCGACATGGCTTCCGCTCGACGTGAGCAAGGGTCGGTATCGCGATTTTTTAAACTTATCAAATAACAATGAATAACTCTGTTTTTATCATCGAACGACAACGATAACTTTTCTAACTTATCGGACGACACCGACAATTTTGTGAACTTATCGAACGACAACGACAATTTTGTGAACTTATCGGACGATGGCGATAGTTTTGTGAACCTATCGATCGATAATGACAAGCGAAACGAACTAATCGAGCGATATGAATAACAGATTTGCCTCCCAAATATCGTGATAACTATCGATAAATCGATACCACACTGCCAAGACCCAAGAGCACAATAACTGCTAATGCAATTGACAGACACAAAAATAGGTGGCAGGCACAACAAGCATACACATACATAATATCACTTACTTAGTGTTGATGGATGCCATAAGAGAATGCTGAAGAGTCCCTTCCTACACTGACTTACGCAGATCTGAGTGCATCTGCCCGCAGGCGCTAAATGTTCTCTCCACGCCTGCAGTGCTAGCAGGTGCCGCAAGGAACTGCCTCGCCATGCGCGCCATGTTCGGCAGCTCAGTGGAGTTCCCTCGCCACCACTCCAAGATATCTAAGGTCCCATCACAAGCAGGAAGGCTCAAGTACTTCTTGAATTCATCTTCAACTTCAGTGGAAGGCGCGGCGGATGCTGATGAAACAAGATTGTCCTCATCGTCATCACTATCTTCTAAAAAGCTAACTAGGTTGCTCTTCTGCTCAATATGCTCAAGGGCTGGCGAAGGGACCGCAAGAGGGGTGTCGGACTCTTTAGGCATCCAGTCAGCCTCGTACGCAGAGCGTGCCAAGTGAATGGTGTGAGATCTGGTCAAAGTACCTGACCGCCAGCCCTCCAACATTTTGAACTCCAAGTTTTTGTACCGCGGATCGAGGAAGGTGGAGACAGCGAAATCTTCCAGCTTGCAAGCTAGGAGATCCTTGAAGAACCTGGCACTCATCACAATTGCAACACCAAATTTAATCACACAAAGATATCTGCCGTTCTGCCCAACACCAGGTTTATGCACCGCGTGAATAGCTACAAAAACGACAATTTATCGGAGTGCGCACCTTTGTTCAATGGCCTCAAGCAGGTTTTGTCTCGCCTCTTGCACACTTATACTACATAAGAGGCGTGTCCAGGGGGCATCACCTCTATATTCACCGGTATCCTCTGTACTCCTCTTGATATTTCCCGGTATTTCCCAGTATTTGCGGACGCCTCTTATGTAGTGAGCACACCTGGTCATCTCCGGCACGCACCACTGGTCACCTACTGTTATTCTGCGTTGGTCCTTACTGTGGATTTGCATGGGTCTTGCAGGTGTCATGCAGATGTCCCCTTATAAAAATAACTATTTTTTTGCCCGAAAATGTGACGAAAATGAAAAAGGTGGCAGATTAGGCCATATTACGGTTATGTATAAGATAATGGGAATATGGCCTAAAGTGCCACCTTTTTTATTCATCTGATTTTTCACCGCGTTCACACGCTGTTTTGTATCAGAAATTTGTGAAATATATTTTAGATTTTCTGAATTTGAAAAGGTGGCAGATTAGGCCATATTACGGTTATGTATAAGATAATGGGAATATGGCCTAAAGTGCCACCTTTTTGATTCATCTGATTTTTCACCGCGTTCACACGCTGTTTTGTATCAGAATTATCGGAATTATATTTTAGATTTTCTGAATTTGAAATATTTTTGCTTGTTCGCCGCGATGGGCACGCTGTTTTGTATCATTTATGTATTTTAGATTTTCTGAATTTAAAAAGGTGGCAGATTAGGCCATATTCACATTATCTATATATAGTCCGTAATATGGCCTAATCTGCCACCTTTTGATTTCGCTGTTATGAATCGCGGTTCTATCCATGGGGCATCACCCAGGTTATTTACGGGAAATATTTTTTATTGTTCACCGCAAATTATGTAGATAACGGCACAACTTCCCACGTTTCCCAATTGATATCTAAAAAATCCCCCGAAGAAATTACGGGCTTGGAGAAACAGGAATTAACTTCAAGAAAAATCTAATAACATTGTTTGGAAAATTTTGATACAAAGAAGAAATACTAAGCTCCAAATTATTCTCTCCAATTAAATTTGTAGATGCAACTAATGTATCTCTCTCCGCTGCTATTGTAAAGAAACCTAAACCTTCACAAATCAAAACATAGTTGTCTGCAATGTTCTCATTCACAGCTGTATCAGCGTGTTGAATTTTGAAATTAGCTACTGGAGAACCGGTTTCAGCACCTGCCAACTGAAATTCACACAATACACCAAAAGTATTTGAAGGGAATTTCAATATTCGAGTACCTTGACCAGCTATAGGTTGTATTCTAGGAAAATTATATTGTAAAGTTTTTGTTGTTAACTTATTGCAATCTATATCATTACAACCTATGATATCACCTAACATGTTAATTCTAAAAAATTGATTTGATGGTATAATAGGTCGTTTACGAAACTCCAAAGCATACACTGAATTAACTTCTGATAATTCAACCAGTGATGTATTCAAATCTATAAATGTTGAATCAGCAGATTTTGACCCTTGTAATTCTAAATTTGTCTCGGAACTTAATTGTGCAACGTTGACAATTCCACCATTGATTCTTGCATTTCCATCTACTTCTAAACCGGAAATTTTTACACTTGCTCCAGCGGTTGCCGGTTCCAAAACATTATTTGTTTCGGTCCATTTTGAAGTTTGTACAGGATTGTATGTTTGACCATTAATCGTATCACATGTTAAATTCTTACAAACTAAACTTTGTCCAAAACTTGACATATATCATATGTACCTATTTAAATTTCACGCGGTATCGTTTAAAGTGTTTTATATGTGAAATACCTAACAATCCTATAGCGTTAGGATAAACCAATACCGAGCCTTCTGTGACTTCACCGGTCGCTGGTAATATTAAAGGAACGTCGGAATATTGTGGTGTGGCAACCGAACCGCCTATACCGGTAGCACGTTGTGGTTGATTATGATAATCGGACGTACCGTCTGGTTTAATTATTCCTATAAGTCTGGCATCTGCTGTGCTCATTTGGGTGGACGTTGCCCCTGTATCATATATTAAAATGGCGTTTGCACCGGTCCCACCCTCTAATGATACGTTCACCCTAGATTGACGTTGATTTGTTTTTGCTTTTGTTTTTGGTAAGTTCTGTTTATTATATCTAACTACGTTTCCTTGGGCGTCAGCAATATTTCTTACCTTGCATCGAGTATTTGCAAGTCTACCATTTATAATACCTTTTATTCTCATACCGACCCCATCTTGAACGACGGTTTCACAACTTGGTAAATTAGGATTATTTCGCTTTACAGGCATTTACAATATATTTACAATTTAAATGACGGTTGTAAATAACATATAACTGCATTTGGCGATGCATGAGTTACGGTTTCCATACAACACCCGATTACACCATTAGTCGCCGCAACTGCTGCTGAATTTACAACACCGTTTGCTTGAGCTCCTAAAAGCTGGCCCTTGGTGTACGAACCATCAATACAGTTAACAGAACAGAAACCGCTAATAAGTACAAAACAAGAATTACCTGCAAGACTATCTTGGACACATACACCTATAACACCGACATTGGTATTAGTAGCTGTGTTTGTTGCTGCATAGGGTTTGACACCATTGATGTTAGTGCTTACATCGTCAAAAGAAAGAACAGTTCCTGATGTGATTGTAGAAGCTGTTGTATTTTCCATTGTGTAAACTTGGCCTGTGAATGTGTTTGGTGATGTAGTCTTCCTATAAGCACTTGTGAGTTGGGTTAATGGAATACCATCAGTCGTTATCGAAGATGTGTCTGGTGTTGTGTAAGCCCAATCAATGCTGTTCGTGATTCTTATGGCCGTCGTATCCAAATCTGAAGTGAGGTTGATTGAACCACCGGTATTTCCGACAGCAAGGACCTGTGATAAACTCGGTATACCACCACCACTTGAAACGGGGCCGTAACGTACCTCGTTGGATGCTGTATCGTAGTGGAGCATTTGTGACTCGCTTGCTGGGTCGGGAGACAATCTAATAGGTCTTATATAACAACTATTAGCAACACCGGCATTCAGTTCAACCCCGCTCGCGTTTAAAACGATTGTGTTATCGGTGTTTACGGCACTCTGAGCAGAATTTTGTCCAGCCAACGCACCAATGTTCACACTTGACTCGCCGGCTGTGAATTCACCTGCATATTTTCCAATGTTCACTGCTGCATCTTTGCAGTTAACCTGACCACAGTCGTCGCGAATAGACACGACATAGTCACCACAATTAGTATTACACGAACCGGAACCAATTGCAATCGTATCATTACTTGTTGTATTGTTAATAGATAATGCATTGCGGCCGATTGCGATAGAACGGTCTCCAATGTGGTCGGCATTGGTAAACCCTTGGGTCTGCTCACCGATGCTAACTTTCCCAAATCCACCAGAGCCACTTTCAATTCTAAGATTATTCCCACTAAGTTTCTCTTGATTGACAATCATGGTACCTGTACCTGTATATGAAACATCGGCGACACTGCTTGCAGCCCCTCGGGTGGTCACATCTTGAAGTGTAGAGGTTTCAGGTTGTGCCGGTAAGTTTGTCAATCCTGAACCATCACCGACAAATGCAGATGCACTGATACTATTTGTCGTCGTGCTACCTTGGTCGGTGACCGATTGTAGATTCTGATTTGCACCAGAAGGTAAGTTAGTTAACAATGAGCCATCTCCTCGATACTTACCGCTTGTCAATGTTAAATCGCCGGTATTGAGTACGAGTGGGCCGTCGTTTATCAATACCCCATTGCCGAAAGGCTCTATATTGATTGTTGTCTGCAAGCAGGTTACCTCGTTGATGCCTGTTTCGCCTATCTTAACTCGTGTTTGTTCCACAGGGTCCAAACTTTTAATCTCAAACGATGCATCGAGGTCATCAAGGCCTGCTGAGAATCGTGATTTCGACACTGGATTGTTTAATACGAAGTCGTTGAATTTTATTGAAGTGTGTACCTTTAGCGACCCATCTGTCAACAAGGACATCTGTTCTCGTTCATTCAATGGGTCTTGAGTATCTATGAATTTGATATCGTTCTGATAGCGTATGTCCGAACCGATATGCATCGTCTCTAACGGCGAGTCTACGCTGCCTATAGTTTGGCACACAACTGTATCGCACGTTAGTGTATCAGTCGGACCCGTGCCATTTACAAATGGTTTACCGTTAATTTCTGTTACAATTAAATTTGAACCGAAAGCTGACATTATATATTATACTTTTTATATTTTATCCTGTATTCCGATAAGATGTTGAAATCACATACCAATTTCCTGCCTGTATACTTGTTTTTTCGCCTGATGCAATTAGAGTGACGCTCGTTATACTTTCGCCATTGGTTGCACCATTTTTCAACTCAATATCGCCGTCAATTGTGTCTGAATATCCATTTATTCTGTCACCTGCAAACTTTTGAAGAGTCACTATTCCGCCCGTTTTGGCTGTTCCGTTATAAATTGTAAACATTTTACCTTTGATAGCAGGTAGACATTCCGGCAACCGAACAGTTGAAGCAGTATCACCTAACATAATTTGATTCTGTACATCATCCTTTGTTAATTGTATCAATGTTCCATTTCTTAGTGTTGTGCGAAACGTAGTATTGGCATAAGTCAAGGTTTTTGCATTCAATTCATTTCCGAAAGCTGACATTGTATATACTAATCTATGAAAAAAACAAAGGTACAGGTTGCAACAATCGACTATTCAATGGATGCTCCATCGGAAAATGGAACATTTCCATTTCTTTCGACACTTTTTGATTGTGCCCTAAAGTATAAGATTTGTATCCAGCCAGAGGATGAACGTTGCTAATCCTAAATGGTGGATATGTGATGTCATTGATTGTTTTACATGGTAGCTGTTGCATCATAACCGGTCTAAAACCTGACATTTGAAACATCGTCGCGGTGTGAATTTGTTTGTCCACGTTCGGTCCTACATCTTTTTTCATGTTGTAACTGCTTAATCCTGGCTGTTGAGCCATATTTGTATACTATTAACAGCGTTTTAAAATACAGTTTCGATCACACGGTTTTGACCGATACGAAGAACTGCGGTCGTTTCGCAAATAATCATGGTTTCGTTTTTTGTAAGTACCGTTTGTAGCGGGTCTGCTGGTGATGCAGTAGAAGTAGAAAGGTACATTGAACTCGAAAGTCCTCTGCTATCTAAACCAGTCAAATTTCTTACACCCATTTCTGAGGGAAGATTCAAACGTACCATAGGAATGAACTGATTATTGAGCCAATCTTCATAACTGTTAATCTTACAACCCGATAGCGTACCGTAGTTGTCCGCTTTAGAGATAGTCAAAAGGTTGAATGCTGCAAGAGGGTCGACTCGATAGTTAGGCACAAACAAGTTGTTGATATTGAACTGTAGAGCACCCAATCCACCTGCTAAGAATTGAAAGTATGATGGCAGGTAGGCTGTTCCACATGTATTTTCCAATTTGATAAGTCCTTTGTTTTTTTCTCTATAATCAGTAGGCCTTTGCACAGCATATATGGTATTAATGCATTGTGAACTCAATGAGAACCTTGTCGATTTGTCCATACCACCAGCTCCTTCAAAAAATGTAAAGTAATTGCAATACGGAATCTCCAAGAATCCATCACGCAATTTTGATTCCACGGCGGCATCGTAGACACCTGAACTGAAAGTGATTGTTTCTACGGTAAAGTAAAGTTTGTCCAATTTAAAATTGCCTTTCGATACTAATTCTTCTTGGGCTTTTGTGTCAATTGCTGCACCAGGCGTTAATGATTTTTGCCAACACCCGAGGACTTCTGGACCTGCAAGGTACAGCCTTATCTGAATCGGTGGCAAAAGTGAAGTATCAATGTAAGACGGTTCCGCTTCACCCAAAAACGTTAGCCATTGATTCAAAATGTATGGACGAGGTGTGCTGTAAAAGCCCTCGGCTACAGAGATTTCTTGGTTTTTCAAAACCCTTTGATAAGTCATTTCTTTGCTAAGAGTGGTTTTGATAGTATCAAGTACGCAACTGACCGTGTTGTAACTTTGAAAACCAGTCGTCAACTGCTGGCCTCCTGCGAAAATTTCCATTCTTTGAATCAATTTCTCGATACCATTGGGGAGCGTCGTATGTAATTCATCAGCAACACCTGCGTCGTTTTGAAATGCTAAAGGCGTTGTACAGGAACCTAAACAATGCATGGCTAAACTCTTCATGTTTACAATTGAATTAACGGGTAGATTTAGTGTAATAGTACTATACCTTGATGCTTCGGTAAGATTAGTGGTTTCCAATCTGAAGTAATTGGTGGAATACGAGTTCATTTTCGATAAGCCGTAGGCCAATGACATGGGGAGGCTCATTTTTGTATATATATTATAAAGATTATAAAATATCTGAGAGACCAGCAGGTGCCAATTCTTCGACCTTAATGCTTAATGAATAGTTAATACTGCCGTCTGATGCTTGGGTCGGAGATGCCAATGTGATTAATCTTGCTTTGGAATCTGTAAGTGTGATTCTAAATGAAGTAAATTGAGACCCAGACACTTCAATAACAAAGTTGTCGTTTGGGTCTATATATCGTATGAAGTCTGTCGTTGTGTCACTAGGCAATAGTATTTTCGCCCAGATATCAGAACTTATCATTTCGTTGGTGTTTGTAAAAGTAGAAAGATTGGTTGATTCAATATTGTGTGTTGGTAACGATGTTATCCTAAGGTACAAGGCGTCGTTGGTTTGAATGTTACATGGATAAACAGATTGAAACACGGAGTTGGGTGTAGTGATGCCAAACAAGTCTATAAGTTCAGATATCTCACTTAAACCAGCTGTGCTTCTATTAACACGACCTCCGAGTACTTGATCTGAGTCATTGTATTTTCCAGCAGTGGACACTGAATTTAAGGCAGTTTGTAAATTGCTTCCAGGTAAAGCAAAAAAAGTCCCCACTCACACTGAATGATACAAACTTAATATTAGGTACTGCAGGGTCCAACGTGATACGAAATTTATTCTTATAATCAATTCCATCGCCGCTATTATTGTATGACACAGTTACAACACCGGTGTATCCAACAATGGCAGTCTTTATGCTTGTTTGTAATAACGTTGTTAGTTGGTCTAAATCAGTATAATTTGCATAAGGTATTTTCACTTCCGTTAAAGTATTATTTACCGTATCACCCACATAGAAGATGCCATTGGTCTCGTTAATACTATACCATGTCTTTGCACATGAGAAAGTATTCAACGTTAATCTCAGTTTGGTTTGTGCTCGATAATTTATCAGCTGGGTGGGTATGTTCATTTGCAAAACACGTGCGTCTCCATTGCTATTGTCTTCGGAAGACAAGAATAGCGTTCTTGTGCTAATTACGCTCATCTATATTAATATAACAATTATCTTTTATAGAATCAACAGTATCCCGCTCTAAAGGAATTGGTTCTTCAATGTTTCCAGTACAAAGGTCATCGTAAAATTCTGGACGTTTGATATAATCATCTACAAGCAATTCTACATGAGCTTCTTTAATATCGGGGTATTGAAGTTTGGCTAAGCGTATCAATTCTTGACGGTCCATCTTATTATCATATAAATCAAAAAAGGTGGCAGATTAGGCCATATTCCTATTATCTTATACATAACCATAATATGACCTAATCTGCCACCTTTTTTGATTCTTCAAACAACTCCTTGTCTTGGTCAGCACGACCCGTGGCTTGACGTATCATCTCCGTGATTGGGTCATAGACCGGCACTTCCGTTAACGGTTTTTGTTCTATAGGATTCAGTCCCAATTTTCCACGTATATAATTCTTCTCACCTAAGCTTTCTTCGACACCCATAACATTCATGAAATCTGTGAAATTCACATTGGGAGTTTCTGATAGTAAGATTGGTTCCAATAAACCTTGAGTGGTCCTAAAGATACGTTCGTCGTTGGTGTCAGTCGGTGTGTAATATCCAAGGTACCCTCCCACAGCCGAGCCTGTCATGGCGTTGGCGAAGCCGTAACGAGACCTTGCTGTACTGACTCGCGTAGACTCCGGTGCATCTGAGTACATCTGTTCCACGCTATGTAATTTTGTCAAATCGTTTTCCGTACCTACCTTTGGATTGACGTGCACGATATCGTAATTGCTTTTAGCATGTGGTCTCAACCGGGCTGGTAATGACACTAAATCGCCTTCTGTTGAGTACAACACCTGCTTTTCCGTAGGAGTGTTCATCGGTTCTTGCATAGGATTGATTGCTGGGTTGAAATGATGCCCTTCTACGTTGTTAACTTCGGCTATATAATTGCTTTGACCACCGCCGTTACTATGCCCGGTAACCGATAACTTATACCCACCGTATTTCATTTTGACATCGTCAAATCGTTGTTGTGCTTCTTGATATCTTGATGTACTACGTTGTTGTTTCATCAATGTCAAAAGATTTACATACCAATCTTCTACATTTTGTCCACGTGAGATGTCCTGGGCAAGAGTGTTCAGACTTCCAAATTCTGCATCAGAGCCTCGATATGCAATAATAACGTCTTGGCTTTTAGGATTGACCAACGTTGTAGAGTTTCTACCCGACAAACTTCGGTCTACGTAATAACCCGGAAGTCCTTTCATGATACTTTTCAACCGACCTCGGTCACCATAGCTATAAGCATAAGAGACATCTGATGCCCGTGCATATCTTGTTTGTGTAGGATTGTCCCTAGACGTGATATTAGCACCAAAGACTTTGTTCAGGGCGGTTCTTGGAACTTTTACGGCGTCTTGACTTAAGGCATTCAGCAAATTAGAGGTGTCCCTTTGTGTATACTTGTCAACATCGTTAGGTTTCATGATTGGTTTGCTCTTGACTGTTACCATAGTTTTGAAAGGTTTACTGCTGTTGTCAGACCTGTTACGCGAAACCGGACTATGTATTTGTTT
>LGRX02032172.1:0-38142 GCA_001247695.2 Cymbomonas tetramitiformis | reverse complement strand
GACACGTTGTTGGATATACCCCTAAGACCCGGGATATATTCACTCAGTGATAGTTTTCTCAGAATCTATTAAAGTTGATAAGTTAACCCGTTAAATTATGGGCATAAACAATTAGGGTTCTGGTTCGGGTGACAATCACAAACACTACTACGGGAAGAGTCACATAAGCAGTCGGTGTGACTATTCCAGCACACCACCTAGTGTGGTGACCGGCCAGCCGAAGTTGAAACCCCTGAACAAACACCATCTAGAGCGGCGGAAACTGGGTTGTAGGGGAAGGCCTGTCCTACCTGGCAGGACTGTTCCCAGTCAAGAGTTGAAAACCTAAAACCGGCCCGTCATCGGACCCCTTTGCACAGGTCAAATTCACTGTGCAGGAGCGGCATGATTTACTTTCTAGCCACTAGTTGGCGGTTGCACTGTTATTGTGCCAGCCCGCAGCACACTCATAGTGCCGCAAATTGAAGTTGCCGATGCCGTGATTGAATCACTCGTGGAGTCACAGAAGAAATCTGAAAAGTCTCGATCGCCGTGTGAGGGACCTTCCCCCTCCTCCTCGTCTGTAGTAGGTCCCGGTGAATAATCCGGTGACGGTGGAGCATCCCAGGGCAGCGGTGGAGGGGGCGGGTGTACCGCACCGGGACATGAAGCGTTGAAGCCCAATGCTCGCATTGTGAAGCCCCTGCCGAGCACGGTGCCGGCCGTGCCGGCGCGGTGGAATACCAGCCGGTGCTGCAGTGCCCAAGCCGGCCTCGTAGCATGTCAAGGCCGTAAAAGTTAACGGAGATGTGCTGTCGGTTGCCTCAGCAGCAACACCGACCTCCAGGTCGGTGTGGCCTGGCGGTGCGCATGCCTCGCCAAGAGTCGCAGCGGAGAGTGGCGCCGCGGTGGCGCAAACACAAAAGAGTGCACACACCATCACAACAATTGCCGAAGAGCGGCCAAACCCCCAAGGCGGTGTACCGCATCCTCACTGCCAGCCGGGTCACACCCAGCAGCAGACTCGTCCACATCGTTGTCGTGTAAGAGTCGGTCTCCGACTCGGCGTGCATATACCGCATCGCCAATGCTTTGCCCTCCGCCGTAACGGAGAGCCCCCCATCTGCGCGATCTTGTCCGCAAAGCAGAGTTCGGGCTCGTGTGCGTGCTTGGGGTCCACCGGCAGCACGACACCGTCGTCGGACGCATCCGACTCGTCAGGGTAAACATGGCTACTATCCAAATGCATGGTCCTCCCATAAGGACCAACGCGCGATGACTATTATGAGTGCCACATGGATCTTTGAGGCGTATACGTGCTTTTGGCATCATATTTATGAGTCAATTGAATAATTTCTCCTACAGGATCGTCCACGCGTGTGCTAAAGGGGCGTGCTTAAAGGGTGCGCTTTTGATATGTTTTTTATCGAAATCGTCGAAAAAAAATGGTCCTCCCACAAGGACCATAGTCTTTAACCGTCCTAGCGGTTGCATGGTGCGCGGCGTTGGCCGCGCATGGTCGCACACCTTGAGTTTATGACCAAATATGAAAACTTAGTTGGATAGTCCACACTCTAGTCGCCATCTGAGCTCTCGTTTACCGTGGCGGCTGATCACTCCGGAGTGAAATAAGGATTTTGTGATTTTTGCACTTCTAATTTTCACTTCGCGTCAAGCTAACGAGTGCACATCGCTCACATACTTGCCCATATGGCTTATGTTAAGCTTTCAAAAAAATCATTTTATGGATATACTTCAAAAGTTTAAGCACCATACGCTCCTACTACACTGTGAATGCACTCTAGCGGGCATCGTGGATAATGGGTCATGTTTGCACCGACGTATCCCATTCCGGCTAAAAAAACCGACTAAAAAGGTGTACGGTTGTTAATACGCATTAGAGATGGCCAATATATGCACTCCAACATGACGTATGACCCAAATATGATGGGGACATGTGTATAAGATCGATATGATCGCATGGACGCAGGTGTAGCATGCACATACTATTCCATACTATTCCCAAAAAATTATTGAAGATATCGTATCTTTTTGTGCCTTTTTGAATTTTCAGAAAAAATGCAATCTGAAAAGTTGAGGGTGCTTGTCGCAAATGCGAACGCCATGGATATATTGGGTGGATCCAGGCCGGACCAAGCATCGAAGTAATTAATATATGTCCCATTGATACTAAAAATCATTGGGCGCGCCTTCTAGATCCGAACCAATGCCCAATTAAATTCTTGCAACATTGGTCCTTGTGGGAGGACCATAATCGATTATGGTCCTCCCACAAGGACCATGGAATAGTAGCCACCAACTATCGATTGTGCATGCTAAGTGTTCATATTTGACCTTATAACAAATTACATATAAATGTCTTAGTAATCGATTATTTATCGATTGTGCCGATTATCGATACTGTTTTTCGGATATCGATTGTATCGATACCGAAAAACCAAACCGATATAGAGCCCGTGTGGTTGCATGTCTGGCTGCGGCATCGTCGAAAATGGTAACTAGTGAGCGGCGTGCGACCGCAGTGTGCGATCTCGTAGAAGTACCCATGATGAAATGACTATAGAGACAGGGTGAGGTGGATAATGCGAGGCGAGGCTAACGGTGTGGGCGACGGCTTGCGAGTTGCGGCGGGTCGTCGAGGATAAATCGGGGAAACAGCAAATTGCACGCGGTCGTGTGGGACGAAAGGACGTGATCAATGTCGGACGGTGTGCTAGCGACCGCAAACAACAAAATCCAGCCCAACGATACTGCACGGAAAATAAGCTGCCGTACGCGCTACCCAATCATGTCCAATCAACCGCGCGTCCGTAACTGAGCCATACCGCCCGTACCGAAAACCTCTCTAACGCGGGTCCCCGCTCACCCCATCTCAAGCGTCGGTGTTTAGCCAATCATGGCCAAAGTCGCAGTGTAAAATTAAGCGTGCGTGGTACCAAACCTGCTGAATATATCAGCTGGACTGTATATTCGGTGTGATAGAGATAATCAGAATAGATAATCGGGGAGAATACTCAGTCTCTTCCCGTTATATGTTCGGGGTCTAGGGTTCCGGGACCGTCATGGGAACACTGACTTTCACCCCCCATAAGGGGGGAGGTCAGTGGTGCCCTGTGTCACCCCTCGCCTGCTCGGATGTCACTTGCAGTGCCTGCTGTTTGCTCCGCTCGTGTGTCACGGTCCGTCCGCCAGCTTAAACTCAATTATCTTTCAGTTTAATCCGACTTAGCCGAACCGAGAAACCCTGCCTCACTGCTTTGACATTTTACAGTGCAAGCTTTAATATCACTATATTATCAGCTTTCACATCAGGTCTGGACCCACCTACGTTCAGAGGTGTTTTTCTTGTGTTCCGTCCGCTTCGCGCCCTGCGATTCTATCCGACATCTAACTTAGTACCGACATCTCAACTAGTACCGACACTTCAAATTAGTACCGACACTTCAACCCGACATCGACCTCCTTGCCTTCGCATAGGTCACCCTAGTACCGACATCTTTTTAGTACCGACATCTACCTTAGTACCGACACTACAACGCACTTTTTTGTGCGTTACCAATCAACTGGACCGACATTACTTTTTACCCGACATGGCTTCCGCTCGACGTGAGCAAGGGTCGGTATCGCGATTTTTTAAACTTATCAAATAACAATGAATAACTCTGTTTTTATCATCGAACGACAACGATAACTTTTCTAACTTATCGGACGACACCGACAATTTTGTGAACTTATCGAACGACAACGACAATTTTGTGAACTTATCGGACGATGGCGATAGTTTTGTGAACCTATCGATCGATAATGACAAGCGAAACGAACTAATCGAGCGATATGAATAACAGATTTGCCTCCCAAATATCGTGATAACTATCGATAAATCGATACCACACTGCCAAGACCCAAGAGCACAATAACTGCTAATGCAATTGACAGACACAAAAATAGGTGGCAGGCACAACAAGCATACACATACATAATATCACTTACTTAGTGTTGATGGATGCCATAAGAGAATGCTGAAGAGTCCCTTCCTACACTGACTTACGCAGATCTGAGTGCATCTGCCCGCAGGCGCTAAATGTTCTCTCCACGCCTGCAGTGCTAGCAGGTGCCGCAAGGAACTGCCTCGCCATGCGCGCCATGTTCGGCAGCTCAGTGGAGTTCCCTCGCCACCACTCCAAGATATCTAAGGTCCCATCACAAGCAGGAAGGCTCAAGTACTTCTTGAATTCATCTTCAACTTCAGTGGAAGGCGCGGCGGATGCTGATGAAACAAGATTGTCCTCATCGTCATCACTATCTTCTAAAAAGCTAACTAGGTTGCTCTTCTGCTCAATATGCTCAAGGGCTGGCGAAGGGACCGCAAGAGGGGTGTCGGACTCTTTAGGCATCCAGTCAGCCTCGTACGCAGAGCGTGCCAAGTGAATGGTGTGAGATCTGGTCAAAGTACCTGACCGCCAGCCCTCCAACATTTTGAACTCCAAGTTTTTGTACCGCGGATCGAGGAAGGTGGAGACAGCGAAATCTTCCAGCTTGCAAGCTAGGAGATCCTTGAAGAACCTGGCACTCATCACAATTGCAACACCAAATTTAATCACACAAAGATATCTGCCGTTCTGCCCAACACCAGGTTTATGCACCGCGTGAATAGCTACAAAAACGACAATTTATCGGAGTGCGCACCTTTGTTCAATGGCCTCAAGCAGGTTTTGTCTCGCCTCTTGCACACTTATACTACATAAGAGGCGTGTCCAGGGGGCATCACCTCTATATTCACCGGTATCCTCTGTACTCCTCTTGATATTTCCCGGTATTTCCCAGTATTTGCGGACGCCTCTTATGTAGTGAGCACACCTGGTCATCTCCGGCACGCACCACTGGTCACCTACTGTTATTCTGCGTTGGTCCTTACTGTGGATTTGCATGGGTCTTGCAGGTGTCATGCAGATGTCCCCTTATAAAAATAACTATTTTTTTGCCCGAAAATGTGACGAAAATGAAAAAGGTGGCAGATTAGGCCATATTACGGTTATGTATAAGATAATGGGAATATGGCCTAAAGTGCCACCTTTTTGATTCATCTGATTTTTCACCGCGTTCACACGCTGTTTTGTATCAGAAATTTGTGAAATATATTTTAGATTTTCTGAATTTGAAAAGGTGGCAGATTAGGCCATATTACGGTTATGTATAAGATAATGGGAATATGGCCTAAAGTGCCACCTTTTTTGATTCATCTGATTTTTCACCGCGTTCACACGCTGTTTTGTATCAGAATTATCGGAATTATATTTTAGATTTTCTGAATTTGAAATATTTTTGCTTGTTCGCCGCGATGGGCACGCTGTTTTGTATCATTTATGTATTTTAGATTTTCTGAATTTAAAAAGGTGGCAGATTAGGCCATATTCACATTATCTATATATAGTCCGTAATATGGCCTAATCTGCCACCTTTTGATTTCGCTGTTATGAATCGCGGTTCTATCCATGGGGCATCACCCAGGTTATTTACGGGAAATATTTTTTATTGTTCACCGCAAATTATGTAGATAACGGCACAACTTCCCACGTTTCCCAATTGATATCTAAAAAATCCCCCGAAGAAATTACGGGCTTGGAGAAACAGGAATTAACTTCAAGAAAAATCTAATAACATTGTTTGGAAAATTTTGATACAAAGAAGAAATACTAAGCTCCAAATTATTCTCTCCAATTAAATTTGTAGATGCAACTAATGTATCTCTCTGTGCTGCTATTGTAAAGAAACCTAAACCTTCACAAATCAAAACATAGTTGTCTGCAATGTTCTCATTCACAGCTGTATCAGCGTGTTGAATTTTGAAATTAGCTACTGGAGAACCGGTTTCAGCACCTGCCAACTGAAATTCACACAATACACCAAAAGTATTTGAAGGGAATTTCAATATTCGAGTACCTTGACCAGCTATAGGTTGTATTCTAGGAAAATTATATTGTAAAGTTTTTGTTGTTAACTTATTGCAATCTATATCATTACAACCTATGATATCACCTAACATGTTAATTCTAAAAAATTGATTTGATGGTATAATAGGTCGTTTACGAAACTCCAAAGCATACACTGAATTAACTTCTGATAATTCAACTAGTGATGTATTCAAATCTATAAATGTTGAATCAGCAGATTTTGACCCTTGTAATTCTAAATTTGTCTCGGAACTTAATTGTGCAACGTTGACAATTCCACCATTGATTCTTGCATTTCCATCTACTTCTAAACCGGAAATTTTTACACTTGCTCCAGCGGTTGCCGGTTCCAAAACATTATTTGTTTCGGTCCATTTTGAAGTTTGTACAGGATTGTATGTTTGACCATTAATCGTATCACATGTTAAATTCTTACAAACTAAACTTTGTCCAAAACTTGACATATATCATATGTACCTATTTAAATTTCACGCGGTATCGTTTAAAGTGTTTTATATGTGAAATACCTAACAATCCTATAGCGTTAGGATAAACCAATACCGAGCCTTCTGTGACTTCACCGGTCGCTGGTAATATTAAAGGAACGTCGGAATATTGTGGTGTGGCAACCGAACCGCCTATACCGGTAGCACGTTGTGGTTGATTATGATAATCGGACGTACCGTCTGGTTTAATTATTCCTATAAGTCTGGCATCTGCTGTGCTCATTTGGGTGGACGTTGCCCCTGTATCATATATTAAAATGGCGTTTGCACCGGTCCCACCCTCTAATGATACGTTCACCCTAGATTGACGTTGATTTGTTTTTGCTTTTGTTTTTGGTAAGTTCTGTTTATTATATCTAACTACGTTTCCTTGGGCGTCAGCAATATTTCTTACCTTGCATCGAGTATTTGCAAGTCTACCATTTATAATACCTTTTATTCTCATACCGACCCCATCTTGAACGACGGTTTCACAACTTGGTAAATTAGGATTATTTCGCTTTACAGGCATTTACAATATATTTACAATTTAAATGACGGTTGTAAATAACATATAACTGCATTTGGCGATGCATGAGTTACGGTTTCCATACAGCACCCGATTACACCATTAGTCGCCGCAACTGCTGCTGAATTTACAACACCGTTTGCTTGAGCTCCTAAAAGCTGGCCCTTGGTGTACGAACCATCAATACAGTTAACAGAACAGAAACCGCTAATAAGGACAAAACAAGAATTACCTGCAAGACTATCTTGGACACATACACCTATAACACTGACATTGGTATTAGTAACTGTGTTTATTGCTGCATAGGGTTTGACACCATTGATGTTAGTGCTTACATCGTCAAATGACACCACCGTTCCTGATGTGATTGTAGAAGCTGTTGTATTCACCATTGTGTAAACTTGGCCTGTGAATGTGTTTGGTGATGTCGTTTTTCTATAAGCACTCGTAAGTTGAGTTAATGGAATACCATCAGTCGTTATCGAAGATGTGTTTGGTGCTGTGTAAGCCCAATCAATACTGTTCGTGATTCTTATGGCCGCCGTATCCAAATCTGAAGTGAGGTTGATCGAACCGCCTGTATTACCAACAGCAAGAACTTGTGATAAACTCGGTATACCACCACCACTTGAAACAGGGCCGTAACGTACCTCGTTGGATGCTGTATCGTAGTGGAGCATTTGTGACTCGCTTGCTGGGGCGGGAGACAATCTAATAGGTCTTATATAACAACTATTAGCAACACCGGCATTCAGTTCAACCCCGCTCGCGTTTAAAACGATTGTGTTATCGGTGTTTACGGCACTCTGAGCAGAATTTTGTGCAGCCAACGCACCAATGTTTATGGAACTTTCACCGGCTGTATATTCACCTGCATATTTTCCAATGTTCACTGCTGCATCTTTGCAGTTAACCTGACCACAGTCGTCGCCAATAGACACGACATAGTCACCACAATTACTATTACACGAACCGGAACCAATTGCAATCGTATCATTACTTGTTGTATTGTTAATAGATAATGCATTGCGGCCGATTGCGATAGAACGGTCTCCAATGTGGTCGGCATTGGTAAACCCTTGGGTCTGCTCACCGATGCTAACTTTCCCAAATCCACCAGAGCCACTTTCAATTCTAAGATTATTCCCACTAAGTTTCTCTTGATTGACAATCATGGTACCTGTACCTGTATATGAAACATCGGCGACACTGCTTGCAGCCCCTCGGGTGGTCACATCTTGAAGTGTAGAGGTTTCAGGTTGTGCCGGTAAGTTTGTCAATCCTGAACCATCACCGACAAATGCAGATGCACTGATACTATTTGTCGTCGTGCTACCTTGGTCGGTGACCGATTGTAAATTCTGATTTGCACCAGAAGGTAAGTTAGTTAACAATGAGCCATCTCCTCGATACTTACCGCTTGTCAATGTTAAATCGCCGGTATTGAGTACGAGTGGGCCGTCGTTTATCAATACCCCATTGCCGAAAGGCTCTATATTGATTGTTGTCTGCAAGCAGGTTACCTCGTTGATGCCTGTTTCGCCTATCTTAACTCGTGTTTGTTCCACAGGGTCCAAACTTTTAATCTCAAACGATGCATCGAGGTCATCAAGGCCTGCTGAGAATCGTGATTTCGACACTGGATTGTTTAATACGAAGTCGTTGAATTTTATTGAAGTGTGTACCTTTAGCGACCCATCTGTCAACAAGGACATCTGTTCTCGTTCATTCAATGGGTCTTGAGTATCTATGAATTTGATATCGTTCTGATAGCGTATGTCCGAACCGATATGCATCGTCTCTAACGGCGAGTCTACGCTGCCTATAGTTTGGCACACAACTGTATCGCACGTTAGTATATCAGTCGGACCCGTGCCATTTACAAATGGTTTACCGTTAATTTCTGTTACAATTAAATTTGAACCGAAAGCTGACATTATATATTATACTTTTTATATTTTATCCTGTATTCCGATAAGATGTTGAAATCACATACCAATTTCCTGCCTGTATACTTGTTTTTTCGCCTGATGCAATTAGAGTGACGCTCGTTATACTTTCGCCATTGGTTGCACCATTTTTCAACTCAATATCGCCGTCAATTGTGTCTGAATATCCATTTATTCTGTCACCTGCAAACTTTTGAAGAGTCACTATTCCGCCCGTTTTGGCTGTTCCGTTATAAATTGTAAACATTTTACCTTTGATAGCAGGTAGACATTCCGGCAACCGAACAGTTGAAGCAGTATCACCTAACATAATTTGATTCTGTACATCATCCTTTGTTAATTGTATCAATGTTCCATTTCTTAGTGTTGTGCGAAACGTAGTATTGGCATAAGTCAAGGTTTTTGCATTCAATTCATTTCCGAAAGCTGACATTGTATATACTAATCTATGAAAAAAACAAAGGTACAGGTTGCAACAATCGACTATTCAATGGATGCTCCATCGGGAAATGGAACATTTCCATTTCTTTCGACACTTTTTGATTGTGCCCTAAAGTATAAGATTTGTATCCAGCCAGAGGATGAACGTTGCTAATCCTAAATGGTGGATATGTGATGTCATTGATTGTTTTACATGGTAGCTGTTGCATCATAACCGGTCTAAAACCTGACATTTGAAACATCGTCGCGGTGTGAATTTGTTTGTCCACGTTCGGTCCTACATCTTTTTTCATGTTGTAACTGCTTAATCCTGGCTGTTGAGCCATATTTGTATACTATTAACAGCGTTTTAAAATACAGTTTCAATCACACGGTTTTGACCGATACGAAGAACGGCTGTCGTTTCGCAAATAATCATGGTTTCGTTTTTTGTAAGTACCGTTTGTAGCGGGTCTGCTGGTGACGCAATAGAAGTTTGATAGTACATTGAACTGTTTAAACCCCGAGAATCCAAACCAGTCAAATTTCTTACACCCATTTCTGAGGGAAGATTCAAACGTACCATAGGAATGAACTGATTATTGAGCCAATCTTCATAACTGTTAATCTTACAACCCGATAGCGTACCGTAGTTGTCCGCTTTAGAGATAGTCAAAAGGTTGAATGCTGCAAGAGGGTCGACTCGATAGTTAGGCACAAACAAGTTGTTGATATTGAACTGTAGAGCACCCAATCCACCTGCTAAGAATTGAAAGTATGATGGCAGGTAGGCTGTTCCACATGTATTTTCCAATTTGATAAGTCCTTTGTTTTTTTCTCTATAATCATTAGGCCTTTGCACAGCATATATGGTATTAATGCATTGTGAACTCAATGAGAACCTTGTCGATTTGTCCATACCACCAGCTCCTTCAAAAAATGTAAAGTAATTGCAATACGGAATCTCCAAGAATCCATCACGCAATTTTGATTCCACGGCGGCATCGTAGACACCTGAACTGAAAGTGATTGTTTCTACGGTAAAGTAAAGTTTGTCCAATTTAAAATTGCCTTTCGATACTAATTCTTCTTGGGCTTTTGTGTCAATTGCTGCACCAGGCGTTAATGATTTTTGCCAACACCCGAGGACTTCTGGACCTGCAAGGTACAGCCTTATCTGAATCGGTGGCAAAAGTGAAGTATCAATGTAAGACGGTTCCGCTTCACCCAAAAACGTTAGCCATTGATTCAAAATGTATGGACGAGGTGTGCTGTAAAAGCCCTCGGCTACAGAGATTTCTTGGTTTTTCAAAACCCTTTGATAAGTCATTTCTTTGCTAAGAGTGGTTTTGATAGTATCAAGTACGCAACTGACCGTGTTGTAACTTTGAAAACCAGTCGTCAACTGCTGGCCTCCTGCGAAAATTTCCATTCTTTGAATCAATTTCTCGATACCATTGGGGAGCGTCGTATGTAATTCATCAGCAACACCTGCGTCGTTTTGAAATGCTAAAGGCGTTGTACAGGAACCTAAACAATGCATGGCTAAACTCTTCATGTTTACAATTGAATTAACGGGTAGATTTAGTGTAATAGTACTATACCTTGATGCTTCGGTAAGATTAGTGGTTTCCAATCTGAAGTAATTGGTGGAATACGAGTTCATTTTCGATAAGCCGTAGGCCAATGACATGGGGAGGCTCATTTTTGTATATATATTATAAAGATTATAAAATATCTGAGAGACCAGCAGGTGCCAACTCTTCGACCTTAATGCTTAATGAATAGTTAATACTGCCGTCTGACGCTTGAGTCGGAGATGCCAATGTGATTAATCTTGCTTTGGAATCTGTAAGTGTGATTCTAAATGAAGTAAATTGAGACCCAGACACTTCAATAACAAAGTTGTCGTTTGGGTCTATATATCGTATGAAGTCTGTCGTTGTGTCACTAGGCAATAGTATTTTCGCCCAGATATCAGAACTTATCATTTCGTTGGTGTTTGTAAAAGTAGAAAGATTGGTTGATTCAATATTGTGTGTTGGTAACGATGTTATCCTAAGGTACAAGGCGTCGTTGGTTTGAATGTTACATGGATAAACAGATTGAAACACGGAGTTGGGTGTAGTGATGCCAAACAAGTCTATAAGTTCAGATATCTCACTTAAACCAGCTGTGCTTCTATTAACACGACCTCCGAGTACTTGATCTGAGTCATTGTATTTTCCAGCAGTGGACACTGAATTTAAGGCAGTTTGTAAATTGCTTCCAGGTAAAGCAAAAAAAGTCCCCACTCACACTGAATGATACAAACTTAATATTAGGTACTGCAGGGTCCAACGTGATACGAAATTTATTCTTATAATCAATTCCATCGCCGCTATTATTGTATGACACAGTTACAACACCGGTGTATCCAACAATGGCAGTCTTTATGCTTGTTTGTAATAACGTTGTTAGTTGGTCTAAATCAGTATAATTTGCATAAGGTATTTTCACTTCCGTTAAAGTATTATTTACCGTATCACCCACATAGAAGATGCCATTGGTCTCGTTAATACTATACCATGTCTTTGCACATGAGAAAGTATTCAACGTTAATCTCAGTTTGGTTTGTGCTCGATAATTTATCAGCTGGGTGGGTATGTTCATTTGCAAAACACGTGCGTCTCCATTGCTATTGTCTTCGGAAGACAAGAATAGCGTTCTTGTGCTAATTACGCTCATCTATATTAATATAACAATTATCTTTTATAGAATCAACAGTATCCCGCTCTAAAGGAATTGGTTCTTCAATGTTTCCAGTACAAAGGTCATCGTAAAATTCTGGACGTTTGATATAATCATCTACAAGCAATTCTACATGAGCTTCTTTAATATCGGGGTATTGAAGTTTGGCTAAGCGTATCAATTCTTGACGGTCCATCTTATTATCATATAAATCAAAAAAGGTGGCAGATTAGGCCATATTCCTATTATCTTATACATAACCATAATATGACCTAATCTGCCACCTTTTTTGATTCTTCAAACAACTCCTTGTCTTGGTCAGCACGACCCGTGGCTTGACGTATCATCTCCGTGATTGGGTCATAGACCGGCACTTCCGTTAACGGTTTTTGTTCTATAGGATTCAGTCCCAATTTTCCACGTATATAATTCTTCTCACCTAAGCTTTCTTTGACACCCATAACATTCATGAAATCTGTGAAATTCACATTGGGAGTTTCTGATAGTAAGATTGGTTCCAATAAACCTTGAGTGGTCCTAAAGATACGTTCGTCGTTGGTGTCAGTCGGTGTGTAATATCCAAGGTACCCTCCCACAGCCGAACCTGTCATGGCGTTGGCAAAGCCGTAACGAGACCTCGCTGTACTAACCCGCGTAGACTCCGGTGCATCTGAGTACATCTGTTCCACGCTATGTAATTTTGTCAAATCGTTTTCCGTACCTACCTTTGGATTGACGTGCACGATATCGTAATTGTTTTTAGCATGTGGTTTCAACCGGGCTGGTAATGACACTAAATCGCCTTCTGTTGAGTACAACAACTGCTTTTCCGTAGGAGTGTTCATCGGTTCTTGCATAGGATTGATTGCTGGGTTGAAATGATGCCCTTCTACGTTGTTAACTTCGGCTATATAATTGCTTTGACCACCGCCGTTACTATGCCCGGTAACCGATAACTTATACCCACCGTATTTCATTTTGACATCGTCAAATCGTTGTTGTGCTTCTTGATATCTTGATGTACTACGTTGTTGTTTCATCAATGTCAAAAGATTTACATACCAATCTTCTACATTTTGTCCACGTGAGATGTCCTGGGCAAGAGTGTTCAGACTTCCAAATTCTGCATCAGAGCCTCGATATGCAATAATAACGTCTTGGCTTTTAGGATTGACCAACGTTGTAGAGTTTCTACCCGACAAACTTCGGTCTACGTAATAACCCGGAAGTCCTTTCATGATACTTTTCAACCGACCTCGGTCACCATAGCTATAAGCATAAGAGACATCTGATGCCCGTGCATATCTTGTTTGTGTAGGATTGTCCCTAGACGTGATATTAGCACCAAAGACTTTGTTCAGGGCGGTTCTTGGAACTTTTACGGCGTCTTGACTTAAGGCATTCAGCAAATTAGAGGTGTCCCTTTGTGTATACTTGTCAACATCGTTAGGTTTCATGATTGGTTTGCTCTTGACTGTGACCATAGATTTGAAAGGTGCACTGTTGCCAGACCTGTTACGCGAAACCGGACTATGTATTTGTTTCTCATCTTTATCGGCATCAACAAAATTACTAAAATAACTACTAGATGGACGACAGTAAGCATTGGATTGATAGCTTTGATTACAAGGAACTTGCATTACTATTAAGTATCTTTTTCCTTTTGTTTGTATGGGGATGAAACGTCTTCTCCAATAACAAAATTAACTACTTTTCTAAAGGGACTTTGTGTTGATTGGGCTCGGGTCCTGCCACCTTCTGAAGCGAGACCCCCAAAAACTTCTGGATCTTGCATTTCGTGTAATTGCAACGATTCCTGGACTGCAAGTTTCATATTTCTACCCTTTCCAGTAATCTTTGACGGTCCAGCTTCAGGAGTGTCTGGTGGTAGTTGTTTGGCTGCTTGTGCGAGAATGGCGTTTCGTTCTTGAGCGTCTTCCTCAATACGCCTTAACGCTTGATTATCGATATCGTCTTGTGTCATTGTCATCATTGGATTTAACATTGTCATCATAGAATTGGGTATGGTTGTATCAATATCACTGCTATAGTCCTGAATGTCTCTCACTAATGGCTCCGTTCTTATGATTGAATCTCTCAAACTATTGTAGAATACCGCACTGTTTTGACTCGGCATCGTTATTACGTAGTTGCTTTTAGCGAGTTTTCCATATCCTCGGAACAGCGTATCTGCACTTGACCCGTTGGCAATTCCCATCATTTTCATACAATTGCGTCTTCCGACCTCATCGGTCAATATCGTTCTCATTATATATTAAAGGTTTCTTTTTTTCAACAACTTGATTTCCGGGTCTGGAATATCAACAAACTCATTCTCTTCAGACTTCTCATAGAATATCAATTGATATTTACGCTTGCTTTTCCCAGATCGATTGAGCTTGAGGTAACCTTTCAATGTCTTTTGATAATTAGGGGATTTCTTGTCGCTGATAAACACATTGACCTCGTAGTTGTCGTAGTTTCTAGATGTCTTGGAAGCGGTATTTCCTTCTATACCCTCTTTCTTCAACGCACGCTCAGATTTTGCAGTTTGTTTACTTTCACTATCAGTCTTACTACCTCGGGTCTCTTTGGATGGTTTGGAAACAGGTCCTTGAACCTCTTTCAGTTCTCGCGGCTTATATTGTCGGCTTAAGGTATCACCGTCGCCGTCCTCTATTACGAAAGACAAACCCTTTCTACTTCGGACCTTGTATATTTCGGTACTCCATGTGCGGCTTTCCTTATCAAATGTCTTTTTAGTAACGCGAAGGCGTACCTTGTCGCCTGGTTTAATGTCTAACTTTTGTAAGAGTTTGGCAGTTTGATTGCGTTTCAACAAGACACTTCTAATAACACGATTCTTATTCATGTCATCGGGAGGGGTATCATTGATATTACCTTGGTTTACCGTTTCATTATAGTTCTCGACGATAGAGTCCAAATAGTCAACCCAATTATTTTTACCGGTTCTCGCCTCGTTGAAATTAAATCTTCGTTTCAAAGTTTTGTTAAACCGCTCGATTTTCCCTTGACGAGTGTGGTCCTCTTTTTGAGACGTGTGATGTTCGATACCCTTCTCTTTCAACAATGCTTGAACTGGTTTGTTCGTGAACTCGCTGCCTAAGTCTGTACTAAGAGTGTCCATTTTGGTTTCGCTTATCAATCGTTTCATGGCAGGAACGATGCCCTCCACATCCTCTTGTCTTTTATTGTTCTTATCTCTGACGGTTTTGGATTTCAAAGCGATTGCATACGCTTTGTTAGTATTAACGTTAACCGCAGTCAGAAGAACGGCATATCCTTTGTTCACCGACTTATCTTTCGGTATGAAGGCAAGGTCGGCTTGTATAGAGACCTTATCGACTGGCCCATAGGTCGGAAAGTAATCTTTACGGGTTACACGTTTGGGTTGTGATAAAACTTGTGATGTCTCAGTCTTGGAAATAGCAGCCTTGACCTGAGATTCTGTGACCTTGTAACCTTGTGCTTTAAGCTTCTTAGTAAATGCATTGGCACTAGATTGACCAAACTTTGGGTCTAAAAATAACTCTTGAAGTCTACTCTCAGATATTGGTTTACTTGTCATACTATATAATAGTGTTACATATAGTATACAATGACTTATCAAATCAAAGCTTACACAAAAAGTCAAGCACGGAAACTCGGTGTGAAGATTAGCCCATCAAATAATCATAGCAAAAAGATTGATGTTTTCAAGGATGGTAAACTGGTCGCTCAAGTGGGTCAGCGTGGTGCTTCTGATTATCCAACATACATGGCCACTAAGGGTAAAGAGTATGCCGATGAAAGACGTCGGCTGTACAAAATCAGACACAAGAAAGACCGGAATGTCGTCGGTAGCAATGGTTATTACGCAGACAGATTGTTGTGGTGACCTATAAATCAAAAAAGCGTGTTGATTTGTTACGATTTCAGATTTCATATAGATAATGTGAAAAAGTAACAATTTCACACGCTTTTATTTAATTCCGCACAATCAAAATAATGTTTGTCTACTTCCCTCCCAATAAAGCTGCGATGTTCGTTTCGACACACGTACCCCGTGGTCCCGATTCCCATCGTCGGGTCGAGCACGGTGTCTCCTGCGGTTGAATATGTACGAACTAGATACTGAATAATTCCGGACGGTTTTCCGGTTGGATGCTTTGATTTGTAATTACCGTTGGGAATTTTAATCACCGATTTCGGGAATCGTTTGCCATCAGATATTGTTTTCACTCGGGGCACTGTCCGGTATATAACTCTGTGCGTCTCCCAGGGTGACGGGTGTATGGAAGCCCTTGTGTTTTCTGCGGGTTATACGTCGGTAGCTTATCATAAAATACATATATCATTTCGTGACTACGTAGTGGCATCTGATTAGCGTGGTAAAAACCTGCGGAGACCGGCTTTTCCCACACTAAATCATATCGAAACCATCGTTTGTTACTTGAGATTAGTTCGTGTCCAAATCGAGCGGTACAAAAGAATATGTAAGCTGTCCGAGGCTTTCCGACCCGTTTTAAATGTGTCCACAATTTGGTCAGGTCAAACTTATCTTTATCAAACTTACACGCGGTCTGGTTATATGGTAAATCTAATATGACTAAGTCTATACTGTCTGCGACAATATTTGGGAGAACCTCAAAGCAATTGGTGTTAAATGTTGTACATGTTATCGGTGAATGCATTGCAATATGTGAGAAAAAAACGACTAGACGTTGTCAAAACGTGTGAAATAGTTACCTTTTGGTATATCATAAAAATAATTCACACTGGCAGAACCACAAATATCTTTCGTGCGTTCACTGCAGATATCTTTCGTGCGTTCACTGCAGATATCTTTCGTGCGTTCACTGCAGATATCTTTCGTGCGTTCACTGCAGATATCTTTCGTGCGTTCACTGCAGATATCTTTCGTGCGTTCACTGCAGATATCTTTCGTGCGTTCACTGCAGATATCTTTCGTGCGTTCACTGCAGATATCTTTCGTGCGTTCACCGCAGGACAGGCACTCTTACGATTTCAGATTACATATAGATATTGTCATTAGATATATACATATTGTAACTTATTTACCGCTTTCTAACGCACGAAAACATTCTAACCCTAAACCCTATGTGCACACCGCTGCAGTCTATTGTACGAATTTGAATTGGAAACAAAAGGTAAACAAATGAATACTCCTAACTAGTTTATCAAGGCAGATTATGCGTGCGTGCTATTTGCTAAGACAATCCTATGCAATAGGTATGCCTTTGTAAGAGTGCACGTGGTGCCCATGCGTCATCCGGAAAGACAAATTACAACAAATTACAACGTCCCAAAAGTTTATGAAGGCACGTTATCAAGTGCGCGAAATACCCCAAGTCTATTCCGGGTATTTCCTAACAAATTACAAGGGTTTGAAGTCGCATCAAGCGACGGCGTCCTGCACACTCTGTGCGGGTACCCTATCTCGCATCTTACACTCAGCCACTTTTTCGTCCACGACCACGACCTCGGCCAGCACCAGCTGCAACTTCGGTTGGGTTTGGCGAATCCGCAGAAGAAACCTCAGCCTCTTCTCCTGCGACAGGTAGCTCGCTCACCTGCATAGTCGCCATACCAAGCTCCAAGGTGTCGATGCGAGACTTGAGCTCCAAGTTCTTCTCGGTCTCCGCTCCCAGTTTAGACTCAAGGTCCACGATGCGAGCTTGGTCAGCTTCGGACTGCTTGACCAGTTGGGCGATACGCTCGGATTCGTTCTTGTCGACCTTGGAGCCCGCGGAGGATCCGGCGGGAGACAAAATACTCGCAGCTGCAGTCATAGCAGCTTGACGAGGAGTGGCGGTCACTTTCTTTTCGGCGGACCCATACACCCGATTCGCCGTGTCATTCGCATCTTTAGCACGTTTCTCCGCGGCTTCTTTCTCCTTCTTCTCACGTTTCGTTTTAAGTTGGAGTTGTTGTTGGAGAACTTCTTGACGTGCTGCGTACACAGAGTCGACGTCATAGTCGTCCACAGCGTTCTCCATGGCGGTAACCACGACACTCTTGCCACTCAACACAAGACCGTGAGCTTGATCACACAGATTCGCGTACTTAGTAGACGTAATGAGCGACGGGATGGCGGTCGTGTACACGTGCACCATATACCCATAGTCGAGCAACATACCACACTTCTCCTGGTGCTTCGCTTTCGGATTGCAAAACATGCCATCAAGACACGCCTTGTTCCCACACCGCCGCGGCTTCCCGTTCTTATCGGGTTGGTCAAGCAACCCAGGGCATAGAGCGTCTCCCACCGGAACCGGTACAATGTCAAACGGTGCACGTTCGAACTGCGGATTTATCCATGCGGTCTTCGTACCGCACGAAGAGATAATCTTGACCTTACCCAAAATTCGCATTTCTTCGAGATACTTCTCAGACTCAGCGGGAACCTCTTCGGGAATTTCGGGACCGACTGCCGCCATATCATCAATATATCCAGCCATTCTGTCGCAGTAAAATGTCTTGAACTTCTGAACGTTAAAAACAGTTTAAACTGTTGCAAACAGTTGAGGTTTTAGGTTAATCGGGTGGTCGGTCATCATCGCGATTGGCGTTCGATTGGCGTTCGATTGGCGTTCGATTGCCGAGCGATTGCCGAGCGATTGACGAGCGATTTCTGCTCGATTAACCAATTAAAAAAATTCACGTTATATTTTAGAAAAATATTTATACGATTATATTATAGGGTGAAATTTTATATAATTATATTTTTATATACTGAATTTTCCTATTGGTTAATCGAACGGGAATCGCTCGGCAATCGCTCGGCAATCGAACGCCAATCGAACGCCAATCGAACGCCAATCGAACGCCAATCGCGGTGATGACCGACCACTAATCGAGTCGCAATTAAGGACCAGTATACCCCAGCAGTAGGGGGGGGTTTCGACAGCAATTTTTTGGGACAATTAAATCAGCAGTTTAGAGGGGATTTTTGGGGTATTATAAAAAATAATTAAGCCCAATATTGATGCATATATTAAGTAATGCAAGTGAGCATATCTTGGGGGATTTTTTAGGCATCAAAGGCGGAAAAAATCGATTTTTTTCGATATTTTGTGCAATTATCTATGTTGTCCATGAGTGAAATGGGATACATTACAAGACTTAAAGGCCTTTAGGAATGTCCCAAACGATGTCTTAGCGTGTGAAATAGTTACAAATTCACAAGTCTTATAGATAATCTAAGAAAGTAACCAATTCACACGTTTTTGAACTTTTGAAAACCATAATTATCTTAGGGCGAAATTTCCCAAAAACATTATAGGGTGGATTTTTGTGCGGTTTGGCAATTATAAAAAAAATGTATTTATAAATTATAAGTAGAACAATATGGGTTTGAGCGAGGCTCAAAAGAGGGCCAAGATGAAATATCGAAAATCCCACATAGAAGAAACAAGGGCTTTGAATAGAAAACACCAAAAAACATGGTATGAAAATCACAAAGAACAACACAAAGAAAAAATGCGACAATATTACTTGGGAAAAAAACTTGTAGATGTCGAAAATGTACCCTTGGATGAAAATGTGTGAAAAACGCGTTCAAAATTAAAATATTTTCTATATTATAAGTGTATAATGCCAATTGAATTCAAAGATTTCGACACCTCAAAGTTTGCACTAAAAACATTCCTCAAAATGCAATGGGTCAAAAACTTGACCGATGGTGGAGCACAAGATTATGTGCTTTCAACTTTGAAAGAAGGCGAAATTCTAATCAAATCGGACACCAAAAAGATGGGCAATATGTGGAGTAAAATTCACAAAGTCAATATGGGCAAGATATTGACCAAACATTATGGCATATATGAAATAATACAAGCCCATGTCAAGCGGAAAGTATATTTCGATATTGATAGTGATAAAGAGATTAACTTGAATGAAATCAAAGAAATCATTTCGACCAAATTTCAAAATGCCATCTTTCAAATTAGTGGAAGTACATTACCAAAAAAGGGAAATCCAAATTGGACCTATCACATCGCTCTTTCCAATTATTATTTTGAAAATCTTGGTGCTATGGCTCCCTTCAAAACATGGCTAATGAAGTACAAAGATTTGGGCATGGATTGTGCGGTGTACACCACAAATCGAAATATGAAATGTGTCAATCAAAGCAAATCCAATGAATTGCGAACTCAAGACATCGTCGAAGGAAGTCAATCGGTCACCAAGCATTGCATCTTGATGGATTTTGATGAAGATTCAATCGATGCCGCGACATTACATTGGGAATTTGAGGATGTAGAACTTGATGAAAAGACTCATCAAAAAATTGACTTAAGTTCCATCACACCATGTGACTATGTGCCCCCATCCAATTTTAATTGGAATACGACAAGTTACAAACAAATATTAGGTATGATACCCAACAAACCATTTCCCGATCCAAGTGCATTAGGACATCAATTATGTTGGATAATTCAAATATGGGCATATCATAATGGAATTTCCAAAGATGCATACATGCAATGGGTTAAGCAAGGCCGTGTAAAATGGGAAACATATATACAATCTTGGAAGACCGCTAATAAATACGATTCTCCGGGCGACAACTTTATCAAGAACCTCTTGCTCAGATTTTATCCCAACCTACGATTTGATACGATTTGTGAGCAAAGTTCAAAGTTTCTTAAGGGGTGCGACGTACCAATCGACATTTTTATGAGTGATAGATGGGTGAAGCCGATTGAAATTCATAATGCATTTGGACATGCATCCATGGTGTTCTTGACGGCATTCATGAGCGGGAACAAGACCGGTTCTACTATTGATTATCTTCACAAGTATGAAAAGGGTAGTAGCATTATATGGTTCAGCCCAAGGATATCTTATGCACAAAATGTAGCGACAAGATTGCAATCGTTGCGGTTCAAAAATTACAAAAGCTTTGATAAGAACAAACAAGAATTAATTCCGGCAGCACATAGAATTATAATGTCTATGGAATCACAATGGAAAACAGAAAATTGTTTAAGCTTGTTTGCCGGTTTATGCGAAGATGAAATTGAAACTCGTAATAGTTATGACATTGTTATCTTGGATGAGATTGAGACTTACAAAAGTATTTTCATGAACCGCACGACACATGGGGAGCACTTACCCGCCAATTGGGATTGCTTTATGCACATTGTAAAATCTGCAAAGAAAATTATCTTTATGGATGCTTTTCCCCATCAAGACACCATTACATGGTTTAAGAAGGTTAGACATTTAGATTGCCCTTTAATTACGCTTGGCCACAACCTACCACCAGCTCCGCAACAATTAATCAATTACGAAAACAAAAAATTTTGGGAAGCATCGTTGATTGATGCTTTGAACAATGGGGAAAACATATCTTTGTTTTATCCTTTCAAAACCGATTTCAAAAAAGGCAAGAGTGTTTGGTGCTATGGCATGGACACATTCAAAGATATGATTATAGCAAACACCGACCTCACTCAAGATGACATCATTTGTTATCATGGGATGAGCGATGATGAAACGAAATCAACCTTATCTAATGTTGACGAAATGTGGGCCTCTAAACGACTTGTGATTTCCAATGTTGCTATTACGGTGGGAGTCAATTTTGATACCGGACCAAACAATAAACCGCACTTTCATAAACGATATGCATTTTTGGACCCTGCCATGGTGTCATACCGGGACTTCTTTCAAAATCTGTTTAGGGTGAGACAATATCATACAAATGAGCTTCACCTATACAAAACAAGTGCAACGATGAAGCAAATCAGGTTTAGACTAAAAGGGTTTTGTCTTCCATATAATGCACCTGAAAGTGAGTTGTATCAAAAATTGGCAAACCAACAAGAGTGTGAGTATTGGGCAAGAGACGAACGAGTATATCATTGGTATCTCCGGAAATGTGGCTTTATTAATAGCGAACTTTCTCAAAATAGTAGGGAAATGGTGTGGGCTAAATTGAATGAAAATGAGACGGCTCCTTACTTTGAGTATAATAATATTGAAGATAAAGAAATTTTAGAGATTTACGAAAATCTGAATCCAAAAGTTTGGAGCAATGAAGCGACCATGGAAGATAAACTATGCATTGCCAAATATAATTTCAAAAATCTATTCTTAGAATCTATACCTCAACATTACCTCCGAGATTTGTGGAATCGAAAACTTGTAAACTTTGTTCACCAATTTATACAATTATTAAACAATCCAAACCACATGTTGTGGACTCTATTTGAGCAAAACGGTGCCAAAGAAACATTGATGCTGCCCAACAACCCGACTTGGGATGTAGACATTAACACATTGAAAGAATCGTTCAAGATAAATTTTCAGGGAACTAAGATGACCCCATATACAATTTCCAAGGCTCTTGATGCATTTTTCGAAACCGATTGCTATGGTCCTGAACGAGATGACAAAGGGAAGATAATAACGATTAAGCTGCCCGGTTCCAATAAAAACTCTTACAACTATATTCATTCAAAGAAGTGGGAGCACTTTGTTCCAGCCCTCCAAGACTTCTTAATCATCAGCCCCATCTACAAAGGAAATGCATTTGAAATTGAGTAAATATATTAATAGACTTTTAGGAATTGAGTGTAATGTAGTAATGGATTTCGAAGTTCCCACATCGGAACGTGAGCTTTGAGCTCGCTGTGCTTGGATAAGGTGTCTCCCATATGCCACCATTGATGGACACGGGGTTATGTGTTTATTACACATTTTGAGTTTTAGCCCTTGTTTATTGGTCCAAATGTTTGTCGCTTTGCGATACATACATCCATACATACAATAACAACATGTATGCATGTATATGTCTAGCGGTTTCATAAAATCTCGATGCTTTAATAGCCCTCCGTCTGAGGGATTTTCAATGTACCAATGACTTGCTTTGTAGTATTCAATAATCTCGATTGTTCTCTTGACTATTGCATCAGCCAATGCAAAGTTTCTGACCCCAATTCTTTTCGCTTTTGAATACTCGGTACAAGGAGGAGATGCCCATATGATATCGAAATGATTTGGCGGGTATAATGTATAATCCCATATCAGAATGTCAACGTTGTGAGTAGGATTAAACCTCGGGTGAATATCAAGGGAGACGACTTCGCCATCTTTATGCAAGTCTTTGAATATTTTGCTCACTGAGCATGTTCCACTAAACAATTCTAATAATCTCATACAATGAAGAATCAAAAAAGGTGGCAGATTAGGCCATATTCCTATTATCTTATACATAACCATAATATGACCTAATCTGCCACCTTTTTTAATCCATTATGATAATGAAGAGAACAAGTACTATACCGGAGTCTATACTTATCAAACTTGCATAGAAGATTCAGCTACCTGACCGGGAACAATCCATTCATTGAAATTTCGGCGAAACATACTTGGATGATTTGGTTTGCGATGAAGGTCGATAAACAGAAAATCATGTGGCCCTTGTATAGCCTGATTGTATACCGAGTTGAATTCCTGAATGGGAATTTCGCCACCAACTTCCTCACCAATCTTATCTATCTCTTTTTGATTCTTATTTCGGAACACTAACATATGTGTAAGGTTGCCTCGTATAGATTTTAACAGTCCCCCACTCGAGCTCGTGTAATTTTGTGTGGCGAAGAGCAGGGTCACTCCAAGGGCACCGTCCTTAAGCTTTCCAAGATGTCTATGTTTGATAACCATGTTGCTGAGCTTACTCGATGGTCTCATCATGTCGGTGTCTTGTGTATCATCAAAGAAGGCGGCGATTACTGGCCGTTTGCCACCATACTTGTGTTGTGGAGGAAGTATATTACCATTCTCGTCCCCAAATTCCAACATCAATTCACCGGGAATCTCATACACACTGATATTATGATTGTTTAACATTTTCATTAACTTCTTATACCGTTCAATCTTCTCTTGATATTCATCGTACTCTTGAGCTTCGGTATCAAGGATGCCTTCAATCTGTTGGGGGACATCGACGGTAGGCTCTAATACATCACCTTCATCAAGCGGTAAGTCTTTGTAATAATGCATATTGTTATGATATGTTGGTGACACTAAGATAAGTCTGTCTAAAGCATTGTTTTGTTTCATCAATCGAAGTAGGTGTGTAAGACTACAGCTCTTGCCCGTACCCCTTTTCGCACACGCCAAGATAACCCCGTGCAATTGAATGAAATCATCGGGTGTGTCAATTGGAAACGCTGAACTCTTTGGCACTTGAATATCATATGATTTATCTTTCAGTCTTTGAAACTGCATATACTATAACGATAGAAATAGACTGTTGTACGCTTTGTCGTAATGAGGATGTAATTCTGCATCTTTCTTACGAGGTGGAGGTGAAAAGGAACAATCTTCGATTGTCCCCGGGTCCGATGCAACTCGGCTTTGCTTTCGTCTAGTACTCTTCCTAACGATAACTTCCGGTTCTTCTTCCGATTGAGAGCTATCAGATTCTACTATCACCACTTGCTTTTTGGGTTTCTTTTTAGGTGCCCTAGGTTTTTTAACAACGACGTGTTCAACCTCAGGTTCAGGGTCCGATTCTGGCTGCGGTTCCGGTTTAATCGTAGTTGTAGCTTTCTTAATGGTTTCCTGAGCTGCCACAACTTTCTCATTTTCCTTAAGTTGTTCCGCCATTTTCAAATCAGATTTGACTTTTGCCTTCGCCCGACGTGTCTCTAAAGCTTTCTCTCTCATTTTGGCGAGACGTTCCAACGTTTCACTATCGGTAATCTTCTGCCCTTTGACTGGCATTAGGTCACTATAAGATACCTTAAGAAAATAATATTTCTGAATTTGACTTACGATTTCTCGATGAAATCAAAAAAGGTGGCAGATTAGGCCATATTCCCATTATCTTATACATAACCATAATATGACCTAATCTGCCACCTTTTTTGATTCCTAATGTATACATGACCAGAGAAACTTGGATAACAAAGTTAAAATCTTGCGGAGCCGAACATAGAGCCGAACACGGGATTAAAAAGAAGGGTAAGATGACACAAGCTGAAAAGCTGAAAGGCTTACGAGGCCGACCAGTTGTTAAAAAGACAACTGCTAACAAAAGTAGAACCGCCTTAGACCATGGTACTCCATCAGGACAACCGGTGTATCAACAGCCCGTCAAAGATGCTGCTTTGCCGACCAAAGCACCTCGTAGGATAGCTCCTATCATGGTAGCACCTTTAGACCAAACAAGCATTGGCACAATAACGGGTGACTCAGTATTTCAACGACCTACCGAAGAGTACACCGGTGTTTCAAATTATCGAAAAGCCATTGATGATATTGAGAAACGTATAAAAATGAAAAAACAAATGAAAAAACAAATGAAAAAAAGTCGCGGTGATGCCACAAAAATATAATTTATATAGTATAGGAAGATGCCCCCTAAATTGAGAAAGCAAAATCCTGAGGCACGCCATAAGCTCACTGCTGCAGATTGGGAAAATTTACAAAGTAGAAACCTAACCGGTGATGATAGAGCCAAAGCTATACGTGATTACAAGAAGAACTATCGGAAATCGAAAGAGAAGGTTGAGAAAGTTACCAGGCGACAATGGACCAAGATAGGTAAAAAGCCTGCCAAAGAACAAAGTAGACTTGATGAAATCAATAAGTATACCGTCGGAGATTCCAAGAGACATATAAAGAAGTTTAGCACAGACGTTGAAAAACTTAAGGTTCCCTTTACAACGTTTCTTGAAAGAGCAGCACCCGATGGTAGCAGTTTAAACTATTGGTTACCGGAGAAGACAAAAGGCGTTGAGCAAGTATCAATTAGAGCGGTGTTCGAGGATGGGACTACATCCAAGTGGGTCAAAGGTTCAAATCGTGAAGATGTTATGATGAAATTTGAAGAGATGCTGCAAAGTCCGAAGGGTGGTGATAGCAGCAAAAAGTCCGTCGAGGTTGCCAAAGATATCGAAGTTGAATATTACTCTTCAAAACCACCAGAAGGTAAGGGGTCTCGATGCTTAGCCGCACCAAAAAACACCGTAGAATTACGACTGAAGCAGTGTGTCATTAAGATTGAATCCCGCAATAACTGTGGCATCAAATCTTTGGAACTGCTTGATAGAAAACGGAAATTAGATTCAATGCTAAGCGACAATTTTGTATGTAAAAATCAATACGAGAATAAGTGGAAACAACTGAAACGAGACGCCAGCGGTCACAAGGGCAACATAACATCAGTTTCCGTTCGATTGCGTTTGGAATTGTTTGCGAAAAAGGATGCTGACGAAGGAATCAATATCGAAGACTTTCCAGTTTTAGAGAGGCATTACAACAGAAATATATTTGTGTGGGGTATCACTGAACGACTTGGCGGTGAACCAATCATGTATTACCCGCCGTACTTCAACGAACACAATGAGTATTCAAGTTATAATGACAGCTTTCATATATTGTTGCACGACAATCATTATGAACCTATCACGCGTATTGATTGCTTCAGAGGGAAAACTTATCGCCCATCGTGCACCCAGTGTAAATCTCAAAAATGCATATTTGCCAGCAAGGATGTACGGTTGACAAAAGGAAACAAGCAATGGCATCATTGTGATATTTGCAATCGTAAATTCATGAACGAAGAATGTTGCAATCTGCACAAAGAATTGGTGACGTGCAATCAGCTTCACAAATGTAAGATGTGCAATGTCAAGTTCAATCCTAAGGAGAAACACATGTGTGGATACAAAGCATGCCCAAACTGTAAGGTCGTTTGTAATCTATATGAACACAGATGCTACATGACACAGGTCAAACCGAAGTCCATACTATCACCTGAATCAATTGTGTGTTTCGATTTTGAAACTCGAAACGACGACGGTAGGTTGGTTGTAAATCATTGTGAAAGTCAGTACCATGATGGTACACATGTGATTCATAAAACCATCGGAGAGTTTCTTGAATGGGCCTGTCTAGACAAACATGCTGGCCACACATTCATCGCTCATTGCGGTTCCAAGTTCGACTTTAGATTGATAGTGGAGCATGTCATCAACGTCCAAAGGAAACCTCCAAAGGATATATTGTACACAGGGGCTGATATATTGTGTGTCAAGATTGCCAACGTGAGGTTCGTTGATTCATATATGTTCATGTCACGTCCATTGCATGCTCTACCAGAGATGTTTGGCTTTGAAAACGAAATATCAAAAGGGTATTACCCACATCTCTTCAACACGTTGGAAAATGAGACATACCTCGGTTTGTATCCTGACATCAAGTATTACAATCCCGAGATACTTCAACCAGAAGCTTATCAAAAATTATACAAATGGTGGCATGAGAAAAAGAGCAAGTGTTTTATATTTGAAAATCCAAAAGAGATTGCACGATATTGCCATGACGATGTGACCATCCTACGCCGTGCAGTGTTCGCTTTCAGGGAATGTTTTCTAAAGATAACCGACAACAAGTTTGACCCGTTTAGCTATCTGACGTTGGCACAACTGGCGATTAATATATGGAGAAGTGAGTGCATGCCAAAGGATTCAGTGGCTATATTGCAATCATTGGTCAAGTCGCAGAATGCATCTATCAAAGAGAATCAGTGGTTGGATTACATTGTCCACACTACGTCAGCCAAGCTCAAACGCGATTACGATGGCAAACGAAACTATAAACTCACAAATTTACAGATATATGTCGATGCTTTTGACGACACCACCAACACGGTGTATGAGTTCCTCGGAAGCTGATTTCATGCAGACCTGAAGAAATACCACAAAGACGATATTCAGTATCAACAAGGGCGTAAATCGGGTATGACGTTTGGTGAGGTCAATCGGCAAACGATGAAGAGACTGGATGATATCAAGGCAGCAGGATATAATCTTGAGTATATCTGGGAGTCGGCATGGGATGAAACAGTAAATCAGCTGAAATTGTCCGAGATTGGTAAAGACTTTTTAGAGCGACAGAAGTTGGCTTCTCCTATCGTGGATAGAGACGTATATCATGGAGGGAGAGTAGACCTGGGTAAGTTGTACTACGAGGTCAACCACAACGAGCACATACGATACCTCGACTATAATTCCATGTACCCAAGTGTCATGAAAACGAACAAGTTTCCCAAAGGTCATCCCGAGGTTATAAGAGACGTTAAGACAGTTGACATTCATGGCTATTTCGGTTTGGTAAAATGCAAAATTGCTCCTCCAAAACATCTTAAATTTGGCGTTCTTCCTCACGTTGATAATAAAACAGGTAAGCTGGTATTTCCACTGTACGAAATGGTTGACACGTGGACAACGGTAGAGCTGGAGAAGGCCATCGAAAAAGGATACATTATTAATGCTATATACGAGATAAAACATCGGAAGGACACCACCAATGACCTGTTTGCCGGTTACATTGATAAGTTTTTGAAACTAAAAACAGAAGCCTCCGGACCTCCTGATGGAGACATCGACGAGTTTATCGACCAGTTCAAGTTGCATGAAGGTGTCAAGTTGGACAAGGCAAATATCAAATGTAATCCAGGAATGAGACAGGTCTCCAAAGACATGCAAAATATACTTTTACGGTAAATTGGGAGAGCGTCAGAATAAATCTAAGAGCAAGGTTATCCAAAATCCAGGTGAGTTCTACAATACCATTAGCAATAAAAGGTATGATTGTAAGTATGAGTTCGTTGGGAGCGACGACAACGAAATGGTCTTGATGAACTTCACTGAAAATTCAGAAGTATTTTCAGACACCAGATTTTCGACCAACGAGGTTCTGGCTGCATTCATAACCAGTTACGGTAGATTAAAGTTGTATCAGTTAATTGAGGCAGCAGGTTTCGCCAATGTGCTTTACTTTGATTGCGACTCAATAATATATAGCGAAACTCCTGAAAACTATCACATATATCATGGCAATGCATATCGACAGCCATGGTTGGGTTTCCTGAAATGTGAATTGCAACATTTAGAAAGGGACCATGGTAAGTGTATCGAGTTCTTGGCAACAGGACCAAAGTCATACAATATGAAGTTTGCTGATGGTTACACCATGACCAAGATTAAGGGATTCTCTTTGAGCGTAGATAACCTGCAACATATCAATCACGATGTTATGAAAGACATGGTCATCAACCGCAAACTACATACACCAGTCAAGATGAGCAATATGGTTATTAGGCATCCTTGTAAACATGAAGGTGTACGGTCCTTGAGTATGGAGTCAAGGGCCGAGCCAAAGACATTTAACTTCAAGTATGACAAGGGCGATATCAATTGGGAAACGTGGGAAGTTGTGCCGTTATCTACATAATTTGCGGTGAACAATAAAAAATATTTCCCGTAAATAACCTGGGTGATGCCCCATGGATAGAACCGCGATTCATAACAGCGAAATCAAAAGGTGGCAGATTAGGCCATATTACGGACTATATATAGATAATGTGAATATGGCCTAATCTGCCACCTTTTTAAATTCAGAAAATCTAAAATACATAAATGATACAAAACAGCGTGCCCATCGCGGCGAACAAGCAAAAATATTTCAAATTCAGAAAATCTAAAATATAATTCCGATAATTCTGATACAAAACAGCGTGTGAACGCGGTGAAAAATCAGATGAATCAAAAAGGTGGCACTTTAGGCCATATTCCCATTATCTTATACATAACCGTAATATGGCCTAATCTGCCACCTTTTTCATTTTCGTCACATTTTCGGGCAAAAAAATAGTTATTTTTATAAGGGGACATCTGCATGACACCTGCAAGACCCATGCAAATCCACAGTAAGGACCAACGCAGAATAACAGTAGGTGACCAGTGGTGCGTGCCGGAGATGACCAGGTGTGCTCACTACATAAGAGGCGTCCGCAAATACTGGGAAATACCGGGAAATATCAAGAGGAGTACAGAGGATACCGGTGAATATAGAGGTGATGCCCCCTGGACACGCCTCTTATGTAGTTCGAGACTTTCGAACCCAAAAGTTCGAGAATGGTGAGAGACCTGCCCTATGACACACCCGACGCATGACAACTTTCGAACTTTCGAGACTTTCGAACCCAAAAGTTCGAGAATGGTGAGAGACCCCAACATATGTGTGATGTGGACATAATGTGGACATGATGTGGACGTGAGGACGTGATGTGGACATGAGGTGGACATGATGTGGACATGAGGTGGAATTAATGTAACTAGATCGATAATAATATTAATACCATGTAAAAGGAGAGCAAAATATAGTATCCGGAAATTAAGTGTACAATGGCGCACAAGCCTCCGGCAGAGCCACTAGAGGACATCCGTGCACACTCCATGGGCTGCACCTCGACTGTGCGCTCCGGTGATGACTGCGTGCACCCCTCACGCGGTGACTCGACTCTGCTGGCAGGTGGCCGCTGCGCGCACTCGTCGGGCCGCACCGCCAATGTGCCGCCAGGGGCCAGCTGTGCGCACTCTCGGAGCGACGCCTCTGCCTCCTCGTCGGGTGGCGGCAGTGTGTGCTCCTGGGGCAACACTCCTGCTCCACTACCATCAGGTGGCCACTGTGTGCGCTCCCCGGGCAGCACCTCCACTAACGACTGCGGATATGGGCCTAGTGGTGGCGCCGTGAGCGGCCTCCAAGGCTTCGTATCAACGGACAGCTGCGTGCGTGTCACGCCAGCGCGCGCGTCTGTGTCGTGGCTTTGGTCGCGCGCCTCGCTCGGGGCACCGCCAACGCTCTGGCTGTGGTCTAGCGCCTCGCTCGGGTCACCGCCAGCGCTCTGACCGTCCGCGATTGAGACGCGCTCTTCGCAGGGGGCTTCCTCGTCCTGGGGGCGTCAGTCAGACCCACCGTCGGAGGTGTCGCCGGCTTTGCTGCCTCTTGCTGGGGCGGCGATCTGGTGTTCGACCGCGAGCGAGAGGTCACCGTGCCGCTGGGGCGCTCCATAGGGACCTTGGCTGACACCTGCGGCGGAGTTTGTGCAGGCGCTACGGGTGCTTGGCACCCTGACGTCCCTCCCGCAGGAGGTAACCCAGTTTTTGACCGGGTGCGTGAGGCCACCACGCCACAAGGTTGCTCTGAGGCCTCCGCTGGCATTTCCAATGCCGCCTTTCCTGGTGGCTTGGACCGTCCCATTGCGCGAAGGGACTTGAAGGCCCCCCGAAGAGCCCTTGTACTCTTCTTCAGGGAAGCACGCTGAAACGCCAACGTCGCCCCTCTCGTGGGGGGCGCTGTGACCTCCGTCAGGTGGTCCGCGCCGGGGTGCTCAGTTTGCACCCCTTCAACATCTGATGTGACCTCCGTCGGGAGATCCGCGCCAGGGTGCTGCACCTGCACCCCTCCAGCGTCTGATGTGACCTCCGTCGGGAGATCCGCGCCAGGGTGCTGCATCTGCACCCCTCCAGCGTCTGATGTGACCTCCGTCGGGAGATCCGCGCCAGGGTGCTGCATCTGCACCCCTCCAGCGTCTGATGTGACCTCCGTGGGGAGATCCGCGCCAGGGTGCTGCATCTGCACCCCTCCAGCGTCTGATGTGACCTCCGTGGGGAGATCCGCGCCAGGGTGCTGCGTCTGCACCCCCCCAGCACCCGCTGCAACCTCTATTGGGAGGTCCTCGCAATGGTGCGGGGCTCGAAGCTCCTTGGCACCAAGTTGGGACTCCATAGCCAACTCCGCCAGCTGCAGAGTGTCCACCGCGTCCAACCAGCTGTTCACCTCAGCAAGCTGGGTCAGGGTGCCCAAGGCTGGGCCCTCCTCAAAGAGGTCGGAGGTGTCCAACACAGAGAGGGGGTCTTTCGGGAGGTCCGACTTAGCGTCGAGAATGCCGGCCTCCTTCAAGCCCTCCCGAGGTGTCTTCGCTGAGTAGTCGGGTCGCCGTGACAAGGCGTCTGGAACCAGTAGCAGGGCCCCTTTCACGTACTCCATGCGGGGGACCCCCACCTCCACGAGATCCATGTACCATCGTGCCTGCCGCCGACTCAGCTCCCTCCCCGGCTCCATCAGCCATTCCAGTGGCCGGTGGTCGCCTTGCAGCTTGAAGGCGGTGAAGATCAGGTAGTGCCGCCAGGTCACCGTGGTGCAGTGGTGAAGTCCGCAGAGCTCCCTCTCGCCCGTGTGGTAGTTCTGCTCAGCCGCGGAGAACTGCCGGCTCTCGTAGGCTATCACCTTAAGTCCTTCACCACAGTCCTGCATCAGGACTCCACCCAGCGCCACCCCACTCGCGTCGGTCTGCACCACGAAGGGGGCTGATCCGTCCGCTGCGGCCTTCACGTTCGGCAGGGCCAGAACGGGGGCGTCCACCAGTGCTGCTTTCAGCTCTTCGAAGGCCCACTGCTGCTCGGGGCCCCATCTCCACTCCACCTCGTTCTTGGTGAGCATGGTGAGGGGCTGCGCGATGTCGGAGAAACAGTGAATGAACCGACGATAATAACCGGCTAGGCCCAGGAACTGCCGGACGTGAGTGACATTCTCCAGCGCCGGCCAGTCGCGCACTGCCGCCACCTTGTCGTGCTGCGGCTTGCAGCCCTCGCTGGACAGGGTGTGCCCAAGAAACCTCAAAGACTCCTTCAGCATCTGCGCCTTAGAGGCCTTGAGGTATACTCCTTTCTCGCGACAGGTCTGAAGGAAGGTACGGACGTTGTCGTAGTGTTCTTGGACTCCACCCTTCGAGAACACCACCACATCGTCGATGAAGATTCGGACGAAAGGTAAGTGTCCTAAGGCTCTCTGCATCCTCCGCTGGTACTGTGACGGGGAATTCTGCAATCCCTGTGGCATCACCAGCCACTCGTAGGAGCCCATCTGGGTGGTGAATGCTGTCTTCTCCACGTCTTCCTCAGCCATGGGGACTTGCCAGAATCCATCCACGGCGTCGAAGGAGGAGAAGTGGGTGGCACCCTGCATCTCGTCGAACATCAACTGAATGTCCGGCAGCGGGTACCGATCTCTCACTGTTTGAGAGTTCAGCTGGCGGTAGTCCACCACCAGGCGCAGCGTGTTAGGCTGGCCCGGTTTGGGTACCATGAGACATGGTGCCGCGTAAGGACTGGATGAGGGTCTGATGTAGCCCTTTTCCACCAGCTGCTCGATGCGTTCCCGCAGTTGCCGAAGCTCTTCCACAGACATGCGGTAGGGACGGCGAAATGGAGGTCCTCCCTCCTTGTCTGGCTTAAGGGTGACTCTGGCCTCATCCTCCATCGACCGCCGCAGTTTGGACATCATGGGGAGGGCGTCACGCAGCTCCTCGGAGAACTCCTCGAAGAGTGCCCGGAACTTCTCCTTCCAGCGGGGTGCCACCTTGGCGTCCCTCGTGTCCTGTGGGATGTCTTTGGCGGTGCCCCCAGTATCCGGGGGTTCCAGCTTCACCTGGGTGCTGGCCACAGGCTTCGCATCAGCTGCAGTGTCCACCGAGAGGCATACTGCTTCGGCCTCGACCGCGAGGAGTTCCGCGTCGGGATGATCTCCGGCTGCAGTAGCAGCGAAGGCCGAATCGTGCTCGCTGCCGTCCCTGCGCGCCATCATAAGCCACGCCGGCTGAGCGGAGGCGTCGCCCGTGAGCCTCTGAGTCTCTGCGTACAGGAGGTGTTTACGCAGCTGCACAGCCGTCAGGAAGACCTCATCGATGAGTCCAGCACAGTTGTCTCCGCGTCCACCAGCACTTTTACCCGGGTTGCAGCCGGCGATGGTCACGAGCTCTTTACCCCCCCCCCTTCGTTCTGCGTGCGAAGGACACGGAGCCGTGACCGGCGTAATCCAGCATGATGGGAGAAAGGCTACGCAACCATTTCCCCCCCAGCACCACGTCCACTCGGATCCCGAGTGGCAACACCCGCATGGCCATGGCCGACTCATTATAGGTGGAGCCCGCTGCGGTGGGGGCCGTGAACTTCGAGTAGGCCACAGCCCCTGTGGTCTTCACCGACCCGTCCGCTAGTGTGACCTTCATTTGCGGGCCCTACCGTACGCGTAGGCCGCAACGTCGTACGCAGTCTTCAGACACGAAGTTGTCCGAGGCACCGGAGTCCACGAGCACCTTGACAAGCTTGCCACGCAGATACGCGTAGAAGACTAACAGCAGCGCTCCTTCCTCATCATGAGCCGCAGCGAGCTGAGATGCCCACAGCACACCCCCGTCACGCAGGATGCGCTTGCAACGGCCGACACCCATGCTCGTGTCGTTGTCACCCCCACACGCTTCATCACCATCATCGTCGTCATCATCATCCTCCGTCAGTGGGTGACTGCGCATGCTTTCTTCCTCAGTGTCTTCCTGCAGGGGGTGAGTATTCAGTGCGTGAATCTCCTCTGGGGCCCCAGCTTTGGCCAGCTGTTGGGTCATGCTGTCCTCGACCCCACCAGCGTCCGGCGCTGGCGGGTCTGCACTCCGCTGCTGGCCCCTGTCTGCAGCCATTTGCTGGGTCAAATTGTCCTCCAGGTGCTCCGGAGACTCGCTCATTGGTCCACCCTCCAGTACTTCGTCAGGAGTCACGGCATCGGGCGGTGTAACCTCAATTGGCTGCTGCTCCGGCTGCTCGCCAAAGAGATCCGCTCTCACCTCTGCAGGAGTCACCGCCGACTGCCTCTCACGGTACTGGTGCACCCTGTACAAGCTGCACCATGCATCCGGCATCCCGGGGATGTCCCCCCCTGTGCCAGGGATGGTCCCCGTGGCCGAAACAGAAGCCGCGGGCACTCCCACGGAGTTTCCACCAACATCCCCCGTAGCCCAAGGGTAGGGGGGCGAGTCCATGACGGCCAGCGATTCCTCCGCCGGCATCCCACGCTGTCGGCCGCGCCAGCGCAGAAGGCCCTCCGCTTCCCACGCGCGGTGCCCTATCGGGGCATCCTGCTGCAGGGCGTCAGCCTGCTCCGCCGAAGTCATCTCGTCCCACGCAAGGGATAGATCGTGGGCCCGTGTCTCCGCCAGGTCCAGTGCCCGAACCTGCTGGGAGTCGTTGCACATCCCACGTGACCTCGAAGGGCCCTGCAACAGTGCCGACACGTGCTCGACCATGCGCTGTTGCCGCGTCGGCAGTGGCAGCGTGCCCAACGGAGTGTGGTGGGCCGGGGCTTGCTTCTGCAGGCACATCAGGTCCACCTCATTCCTGAAGTTGTCCAGCTCGCACCGTCTCTTGTACCTCCGAGCTGGCGCGGCAGACGACCTCATGCCACGACCTTGTTGCATCCGTTCCAGTGCAGTACGGATCCCCGTCGTCGACTTGCGCTTCAGGCTTTTGCGCAGTCGCATCATCAACACTTCCATGGAAAGCGCCCCCACTGGCCGCCTGAAGTGCCAAGCATTCAAACGGTCAGACACTGCGGCCAAGCAGGGCCTGTAGATACCCTCGTAGGCCCAGGGTTCTAGTACGGAGTAGTGCTCAGGCATGGGGTCGTCGATGATGGGGGTTACCCCCGCCGCTGCGGGAGCCGGTTGAGGGGCTTCGGCAAGAGAGCGACGTCCAGTGTCACTTTCTGGCCCCTCAGCCGAAAGGGTCCTCAGACCCTATTGCCGATCCGAGTCGGCCGGCAACTCGCCGGCTGCCGGGGACGCCCGCTGCGCCTCAATGATGCCCTCCACCAGATCCGTACAATCAGTGAGAGCCGCCAACTCTAGAACAGCGTTGACGTCTGCGGCTGCAAGGGCCTCCACTTCTCCCCGCAGCTCCGCCGGTGCCCACGAGATGTCCTCGTCGTGTGCCATGGCGAAGAACATAGCGGCCACCTGCCGCCTGTCTCGAGACAACCTTTTAGGAGCGTTCGCCTTCCACGCAGCCAGCTTGGCCGCGTCCTTGCAATCCCGCACCAGATGTCCACGCCTTCCACACGCGTAGCACTCCCGTGTCTCTGGAGCCGGGAGGCCAGGTGGAGCACCAGGAAGGGGCAGTCCAGGTGGAGGAGGAGGTGTGGATGCCGCGGCCAGATCGAGCTCAGACTCCGTCAGTGCATTCAGGGCACGTCCTCGACGTTGCTGCCAGAAAGGTGCAGAAGGTGCTGGGGCTCTTCTGCTGGCTGCGTCCGCCGCCTTGGATGCCTTGCTCGCCTCGATGTCACTGGCGAACTCGAGCACCTTGAGAACAGCCGAGGTAACGCCTCGGCTGTGCCCTTCAGCACGTGCCCGATCCTCCCACTCCCCTGGATCATTGAGGTCCAGGTTCACCCTCCTCATTTCCAGCCCCACCTTGCTGTGGTGCACCAACCCCCGCCAGAAGTGGTGGCCGAAATCCTCGTCGGAGACGGGCACACAACCAGGCACTACCTTGGCCAGGAAGTTCACGGTGCGCTGTCGCGCAGACAGTCGCGAGTGGTAAGCGTTGGCCGTCTCCTTACTCGACTGTCTTCGGGTGAGTCCATCACGCAGCTTCTGCAGCTTCTCGATGGCCAGCAGGCTGAGGGCCAGGTCCCCGAAGAATATGTCAGCGTCAGCGTACCGTTGTATCCACCCCGCTGACGTGCCGACACCTCCCGCGGCCTTCTCCACAAACTCCCGCTGCTCACCTCGCAAACACTCCTCCGCCACAATCCACATGATGTCAGGGACGGAGGTAATGTATCCCTCACCGGTGCAGCTAGCTTGGCGGCACGCCCTCATCACCAGCTTGTTGTCCAGTAAGTTCTGGACCTTTCGAGAGAAGGCCTCCAGCTGGTTGACCTTGTCGTCTTCGGACAAATCCCCTTCTGCAGGGAACTTCGGCAGCTTGTTCACGAGCTTCAGCAGCGCGTCCTCCACCTTCTGCTCGCCGATGAGGTCGCGGCTGCTGGGCTCTCCCGCGGTGGACGATGAAGTAGCTGCAGGGGTAAAGGTTGCTGCGTTAGGTGAAAGATGAGGTCGAGGGTGACGTGAACCAAGGTTAGTCGGAGCCGTCGCAGGCGCGGGGGTCGTCGGATGATGCACAGAGGTGGGGGCTGCCGTCAGAGCTAGAAAATGGGCTCGACCATCAGATGGAGGCGGGGTTGGAGTCGGCGTAGGAGTTGACCGTGACTGCAGCTGCCGATACCACTCCGACTGCTCCACCTCGGCCCATGCTGTAAGACAGTCGGGATCCAGGAGGTGCATCTCGGACTCAGGGGTACTGGAGACGTGCTTCCATTCCGGGCGGGGGTGTCCTGAGCCCGCAGGCCTACTGCGGTATGCCAGAAGGGCCGCGTCCACCACGCCCCGGTCCACCACCCACGCATGCGTCTCCATCTCCGGGGTCATCAGCATGACTGGCGGCTGTGCCACAGTGCCCCCCATGTCAAGGTACTCCCTCAGTGATACCCCCAGCAAGAGGATAGCCTTGTAGAAGAGGTCAAGGCCACCATCTGCAGCCGATCTGACCGTAGCCGTCGGCATTCCGAGTCCGAGGTATCCAGTGTCCCCCAAGGCTGCGGTACCCACAGAGTGTGGCCATCTCGTGTGGCCAGTAGGGCCCGCCCTCGATGCCCACCTCGACCAGACGGAGGGGGAGGGGGAGGTCTCCCTGGTGACCCGTCACGACCTCCACCATTATGCTCTGGTGCTGGTAACGCAAGCGTGCTACCAGGTGGAGGAGGAGGAGGAGGTGGCGGTGGCCCACTGGGCATTGGGAGTGGCACCGCGGGTGGCAAGGGAGCAGCTGTCGGAGGTCCAGGTGGTGCACATCCCCCATCGCCACCTCCGAGTGCTGGTACAGCAGGGTCATGTGCAGGGGGAGGCAGCTCCGCTGAGGGTCCGCCAGGCGTCACTCCACCAGGACCATCAGGGGTCCCGTTCGCCTCACGGAAGTTCACATGTCGAACGGCAGCTGCCGAGTCAGTGCCTGGGGTGTGGTCAGCAGGGGTTCCTTCACCAGCCCCGAGAACCACCACCGTCTCCAGGGACTGCCTTCGTAGCCGGGCCAGTTGGCGGGAGCCAACGGTCTCGCGCTCTCGTGTGGCGCTGCCCTTGCCCGCCGTCTGCTGCAGGGTCACGTCCCCGCTGCTGACTCCAGCTCCTCCTCTGCCGCCGGGCTGCCCAATTTGCACCCCCCACATCGGGGGCCACCACCGCGGTCAGGGGGGCAACACCAGCTCGCTGCGGGTGAATCTCCCCCCGCCCTCCGCCAGCTGCGGATCAACCGAAGCGATCCCCGCTGGGGGGTCTGCGCCGGGGTGCTCTGCGTGCACCC
>LGRX02032171.1:0-31878 GCA_001247695.2 Cymbomonas tetramitiformis | reverse complement strand
ACGCAGGTGGGGAGCCGCGTGACATCTCGGACTTCCTCGAGGAGTTCGCTCGTATCGTTGGCGAGGCTTCTACCCTACTTGCCTCCCTTCGTCATGACGAGCGCGAGCATGCGCGAGCCACACCGCCGCCACGGGATGACTTTCCCCGTCGGCATGGGGGCGGTGGTGTCAAATTTCCGCCGTCGAAGTGGCGTGACGAACGGAACCGTAGGACCGACGGTAAGTTTCATGGCCGTGACCGTCAGGTAGGTGGAAGCATCGCTTCGCGGCCTCCCCACTCCCAAGGGGCGGGAATTGGTCTCAATCGCGTCCGACGCGGGGTGCTAGATGGATTTCTTTTCACTCCGCATCTTCGGCGTTCGTCCAGGAGTGCCCCCTTTGCCCTGGACACTTTCACGACACGGCACGTTGCCCGGAGGTGTGTGGTTCGTGTGATGTGGAGCTTCGTGATGCCGCCATGGACTTGGACGAGGTGGTCTCGGCCTTCCAGACCGCCTTCGGCGACGAGAACGACAAGGAATTTGCTCACCTGTGCCACCAGCACGACCAGCCACTGGTGCGTGACGACCCAGAGCCCTTCACCTAGCCGGTAGGGCACGATGTCGGATTGCGTGCGCACTACGCGGGCTTGGGCCGTGGTGCCTCGGACACCTGCATGGGGGATGTCCTGGCCGACGCACGAGGTGTGTTGGACAGTCTGCGGTCTGCGGCTACGGCTGCACAGGTCGGTGGTGCTGCCACGTCCGGTGTGCAGCCCTCGCTACACCTTGGCACTCTATCTGTGCCGCAGGTGGTGTGCGATGCGCCACCACCTGCCAATCACGAGATCGACACTAGGCTCCACCCTGTTTTGCCATCGGACCCGGCCGCCCACGGGTCTCCTTTCGAGGAGCCACTCCGGGTCACTTTTATGGACCAGGTATTGCCGGCATGCTCTGACCCCTCCCTTAATTTGTGTTCGATTGAGCCTTCTCACGGCTCGATTCACCCGGGAGAGCTTTCCGTGATCGACGATGACGACGACTCCGACGGTTTTTCTTCCTCCGGAGACGAGATTCCCTCGGCCCCACCGGCTACACGGTCACGTGTCGGTGTGGCAACTTTGCCGAGGGTCTTCTCTTTTGCATCCCTAGCCCTGCCCGCACTCATGTGCCTCGCATGTGTGTCAGCGGTTCAGGGTTCGGTGGTGCTCGATCGAGCCGCTGACTTCACCGCAGCAGTACATCCCACTGGGGTGACTGCCAACAGTCTGTCTGCCTTGCCGTACACATTTCCTTTCGGCATTCCTTCTCCTTTTGGAGTTTCGGCAGGCATGGACTCAGATTTTCACTTTTCAGGATTCCTGAATTTGTTCTACGAATCTTGTTCTGGCTCTGGCTTCTGGTCTTGGCTTCTGGATTCTGGTTCTGGTTTCTGGTTCTGGACTCTGGTCTCTGGACTCTGGTTCTGGATTATGACTTCTGGACTCTGGTTCTGGTTGAACATCTTTGACACTGACAACTTCTTCAACTTTGGTGAACTCTGCAGCTTTGTGGACCACTTTGAAAGTGGCTGAGTAGCTTTGAGATTGGCTGTCGGAACTTAGCTTGAAAGCAGTATCCTGGCAGCAGTTTAAGAAAGGGACCGCCCTGGCTAAAGCACAGGCCTCCCTCTAGCATTTTCCAGCTCCTAGCTGTTTGTTGTTTCGGAACAATTTGCTTTGTCTGTGCTCCGCTCTCTGCCACCTGTCACAGCACTATGTACAGTCACAGGGTGGTGTGCTGGATTCAGTGACCCGCTGGTCATAACTTGTCACATGACTCCCGTTAGCTGTACCCGTACTCGTACAGTACTAGGTGTCAGATACCTAGGTCAGACCGATATATATTCGTTTATCTTATAATCAGTTTACACTTGTATGAAACTATTCAGTGACACCCGATATATTGTCGGTACAATATATCTCACATGTTGTATGAATGTCATGTGCACGAGTGGCATATCGTGAGAGCGGTGACGGAAATTCTTTCTTTGAGAGATAGTGCCACGACAAGAGTTTCCAAAACTCTTGTTTCCTAGCATATTGGAGTTCAGGGTACACATTATTGCCACTCTGAGTGTTTACATCCGGAAGTGCTGTCACGGCAATGGTCCCCTTCTTGGAAGCAGACGGGCGGTACATTCCTGATTCCGGCAATGCTTGGAGGTAGAGCTCCCGCTTCATCTCGTCGCGAAGGTCAGCAAGTGGAAAAAGAGTTTCAGAGCAAATGTCAATGAAGGAGGAGCCCTTCCCTGGATTCAGCAACTTTGGTTCCCCTGTAAGCTCAGCGCCGCCACATGTTTTCTGAGTTCATCGTCTTGTACTCCTCTAAGGTATACAAGCGAGTTACCCGGGCCCGGGCATTCCAGTTGAAGGTAGGAGAAGGTGCATGTGGTTCCTGTTTGGCAGTACGGGCAGTCAGGTGAGGTGACAACCCCCAGCTTATGCGACCGTGCGGGTGAAGCTTGAAGGCCCAAGAGTTCTCTGCTTCTGACTGCTGTATAAGCTTTAGCCGTGACTTTTGAGATATCCTTGGTGGGAGGAACATTGTGGTCCTCAAGCATTCTGATATACTTCCCTTGAGACGACATGGCTTTCCAGATATGCAGGTGAGTAAGGCGTTGGATTCTCCCGATGTGGTTCCGGATATCTCCTGCAACTGGCACTTCCATATAAAAAAGAGAATAAGGTAGTTCTTCGTAAGGGTCGAATCGCGGAGCGTTTGCCCCTTTCCTGAAAGAGGCCCTCTTTGCGGCTCTGTCAACTCTGTCATGGAGTCTGTCATTATTATACCCCCTGATCCATTTCAGGATAATCCTGTTGTGGTCTTCTCCGCACTATAGAAGCTAAGTTCCTCAAGGATTAATCTGACTGCCTGCAGCTCACGTCGGTTTGGTTCCCGAAGCTTCTCACGAGCACTGACAGTTTTCCTGTCCTTATTTACCGCCGTAATCGTTGCCATTGAGTCAATGGCATGGATCATTGGAGTCACGGACTTAAGAATGTGGTCCTTTTGGTCCTCTAATAGAAGTCGGAGCCCGATGATTTCGGCCGATGTAGAACTAGGTGTTTGGATATCCGCTTTAATCAATCGGTCATCAGCATTAAAGACACTGCGGGCAGGGATGTTAGTCGTCCTAACCGAAAAGGTGTCCCCCCTTTCTTTAAGCAGATATGCCGCACCACTGCAAGCCGCTTTCTTCCCCGCAAACAGTGAACCGTCACTAGCCATGTCATAGTGGTCTTGAGGTATGTTGTTTCCATCGCTAGGGTTATCATCCTCATCTGAGTTACTGGGGCAGCTGTAAGCGCTCTCTTCATCCGCGGCACGGTACCTAAGCTGAGCAGAGAGAATCTCTTTTGGCGGTCCGCGATGTAGTCATAATGAGCTTCCAGGTTTAGCACATCTGATTTCACGCTTATAGGGGGAGTGTCATTGTTTTTACAGTCAATGGTCTCTCCTACAGAAAGGAGAATGCAGTCATCCGATTTTATTTGGTATTCACTGTCATAATGGCATTGAAACACCTGTTCGTTCTTGATAAAGTTATCACTTTCTAAGTGGTCTGGGGTGTACTTAAAATAATGCAAGGTATTTGCTTCCATGTGAAGTTTTTGAATGCGAATCAGAGTGATGGAAGATTTATCACCATTACCTTTCCAGTGAAACTCATTTACTTCAGGAGTGTCATGCGCATCCCTGTAGCATTGTTTGACATATCTAGCTTTAGGGTCGTGGTTTTCCAGGTTTATTATCATTTCAGACTCCAAGCTTTCCAACCATGCTGAGGGCTTATTTCCGATAACACCAAGGGTGTGCTTCATATCGGACCATCTTCTCAGCATCCCACCGCAGGGGGTAAGAAAGAAACCAGTTTGCTTGATGTTGTATTTTTGGATGGCGCTGCTCACATTGCTTGAGTCATACAGTGATTTAGGAATAGAAGAGACAAGGTTATTATATCCTGTTTCGCATTCAGGGAAGAGCTTGGAGTCAATTGCATAGCCCATGGAGGCCATAATGGTGCTAGTCCTTTTCATCCAGTTAAATTGCTTTCCTTGGAGATTCCTGTATATTGTGTAGTGAGAGAGTGAGAATCCATTGATGGGGGTTTTGGGGTCTTTCCTTTCCCTTTCCATATTGTGCAACATAATTTTAAGCCATGCGTCACTGTACTTTCTACAAAGGGAAATAAGCATGGGGTCATTTATGCGGTCGGTGTGGTCAGTTCGCCAGTAGTTGTTGCAGATATGATGAATTCGCCAACATGGGGTGCATATTGTCTGGGATGGTGGAGCATGAGCATCATCCCAAAAAATTACAAGTACCCACTCCTCAAGACTCCAAGGCCCAGAGACAGTCTTGTCGGCGAGTCGATGTTTGTGATTCATGGCATGTTCCGCAAAGGGGACCCGGCAGAGGACGAGGATTTCGAACCTTTTGCACTCGTGGTCGCTGATCAAGAGGCTCTGGGATGCTGTCCGTTCGTGGACTTCGCTCAAACTCTGGCGAAGAGTAACATAGAGCCCCTGAAAGGAAAAATTTGTCAGTATTTTCTCTCATTCTTCCCTTCGTTTTCCTTCTCCTTCTAATTCAGGCCTTATTGATCTTCTGCTTATCTGTTCTAATTCAGCCTTTCGAATTCATTCGTTCTTTTCAGTACCTAATCACCTCTTAGCGGGAGTCATCATCGACAAAGTATTGTCATTTGGTCACCTTGAAATCCCTGAACCTGACGCTGGCACCAAGATGACCAATGTTGAACGATGGTTCAACGTTCAAGACGTATACCGAAGCTCACTTTGGTATGGAAGCTAATAGAGAGTCAATCAAGAATATGAATATCATTTCTCTACTGTCGTAAAAGGCTCACAGATTTAGTGTCTGTAATGACAACAACTTACTACGAGCTGTATTTCCGTACTTGATGAATGGCTGGTATGTCATTTCATTGTGACTAGAACATGGCATCGCCTAGTGATATGTGTATATATGAATCTTATTCAGTACATGATTACTTATCTCAATGGTACCCATTTTATTTTGGGGCATACACTATTCAGAATGAACTGTGCTTGGAAACCATCTGTAGATTGTGGGCTCGATTTCCCGCCATGGCTTTTTCCAAGTTTCGTGGCCTAATGGACAAGGCGACAAATTTTCTAAACATTCCTGAATGAGCTTTCAAAGAGTTATAATTCCTCAATGAAGCATGTGTGTCTTATGTGCCAAAATGATATGAAACTACAAGTATGATATCAATCTATATGTGGATGGTTTATACCATTGTATGCTATTCCACAAATAAGTAGTGATGTCAGAATAAAACTTTGGACACTTGTAACTCAGTACAAACCCGAGTGCATTCAAGTCCACTTGTATGCTCAGAATCTGAATCTAATGTACTTTCTATATGCACAAGATAGAATATATTTTCTATGTGATTCAGAATTCAGGAACTAGAGCCAATGAAAAACTCCTTTCCTATTTCAGACGATGAAACCTTTATTCTCTTAGGTGCAATACCTTATCTTAAGGAATAGTCATTTTCAATACAAGTTTCAACCGATTTTCTCAAAAATTTTCACCTTTATGATGATCAGACTGGTCAATTTTACAGCATAACCCACTTCCCCTTGCTGAAGGAGATGACTCCTGTCATAGGGCGGTATGTTGGCTGTTTTCATATATATGACACATGGAAAACATGAGTGGCTCGGCAATCTTGGAGAATTTCGGGATAAATATCCTGAATTGGCCGATTATGCCCAAGAATGGCCGAAGGTTAGACTTGCCATCTTTAGCCATGCGGCGTAGAGGCTGCTTGCCAACAGTTGGGTTATAGACTGTATAGCTATGTTAGCTATGTTGGAGGCTGAATAGCCATGACTGCACGGACTCTGTCTTCCATGATGGATAGACCTCTGAGATGCGGTGTCCGACAAATCAATACATCTGACAACAACTCAACCTTAAAAGGTCTGATGAAGAGCTGATGATCTCTGCTGCACTGTATTTTTTTTTATGTGCACTATTGAAATGCCTCGTGATATAATATTCTCACAGAATAGGCATTGTTCAATGGCGGTATGATCAGATATGTAATGATCAATGAAGATAAGATGACCGGTATGGCTTATTCAGCAGGCATGACTACCTCAAAGAGATGCCAATACACGGATAGATTTCAAGACATAAGGGCAATAGACTTATTATGTAGCCTTCAAAGGCAGCTAGCATTTATGCTGCATTGGTCAGCTCGGTGGCTTTGACCTATCTAGGTGGTGTACTCAGGCCGTAGCCTGCATATTGCATTGAGTACACTTGACACCTTTAATGATCCAATCAGATGATATGTATGAAATATCAAGAATGGTTGTCCTTTTTCAATGATCATCGGTGGCAGAGGCTATAGTGCTTGCACCTAATCAATATACAATTCTAGTCTGGATACATGATAGACCAGATGTATACAAATGTCTAGGTCTTCAAAATCAAGCTCATATGTACGTCATGGCTGATGACCTTAGAAATGTTCGAGACATATGTGTGTCAACTTCATGGAGTTTTGCATGGTTTGACTGTATATAGTCATGATTACCAAAACAACAACGATGATGCAACTTATTTGTTTATTTATTTATTTGGTTTTTAGTTGTATTTTTTTAGCTTACCATCTTCCCCCCTCAAGGAAGTGTAAATTGCCAGGCGGTTGTCAGGCGCCGTTTAAATACAACAGAGGTCCGACCTCATATGTGATGACGTGGCAGCTTTCGACGAAGCTGGACAGCAGTTCTCGGGATGCAGCCCATTGCACCGAAGGTGCATCGCAGTTTTTGGGATGCAGCCCGAATTCACGTCATCAGCGTGGGTCATATCGTGCCCATGCATGTGCTGTACAAAATACAACACTACCCTCCAGCGGCGAAGTGGTTTGTTATTACCATCATCGTATGCTGTGGGATCAAATATATAATCAGAGAGTATGGTAATATGTGTACCATGTTATCAATATCGGAGGGACTGTGTCTTCTTTAAACTCCTCATGGCTATATGTATAATGGTGTTGTACTGATGTCAACACCTTCTCTCTGAGTGGTTTATTGATTTCAGATGTGATGTCGTGGCAGTCAAGCGCAAATATATCCGAAACGTAAACCTCGGATACCTTGAATCGTCACTCTGAATCACGATGCGCAATTCATGGAACCTTGAAACGTCACTCTGCAATACGATACGCAATTCATGGGGGCTACATCCTAAGAACTGTAAGGCTAAATGCCTAAGGTGAGGGTTTAAAGTGGACTCAGTTCCCCCCAATATCCTAAAAACACCATGAGGGACGCCTCACATCGGTGTAAGAAGACTGGTACCAGCAGCAGCAACAACAACAAAGACATCAAAGACATATACAAAGGTATGCCCGTTGTGAGGTCACAACTCTCTTAAGAGGGGAGATCTGTCAGGGTTATGACCGATGACACATGTGTCATACATGTCATACATGTCATATACGTGTACCCAGACATGTCATCATACATGTCATGTCATGTCATGTCATGTCATGTCGAGTCATGTCATATATTATAATGACAGACAGTCGTCAGTACGGTCGACTATGACATGTACAGTCATATCATCTGTCATTTACTCAAGGTGAGACTTGAGTGACACCTGTCATCGAGAGGCCAGTATTCTGGACTCGAGATGGCAAAGCAAGATGGGACCTTGAAGAACCGAATGGTTCGGAGAAAACTCATCTTCGCTTCAAGCATGTTCTGAACAAACATGTGAGTATCATATGGCTTATTCGTTCAGCCGATACTGATTGTTCAACCAATGCCTTGGGTTCACAACCCGATTGCGGTGGCATCTATGAGATGCAGGGCATTGCGTATTATGAGGTAGCATTGAGCTACAGCAGACACTTCGGACGAAGCACTGCACTCATCACCCGCACTTACGCTGCGGGAGTTATTGGTAGCATAATGATTCGGGAATAGAAAAGTGCAAAATGGGGAATAGAAATTTCAATCTGTTTTTGGGGAATAGGTTTGTGACACATGCATATGCGTCTAAAATTTTGCGTTTAAATTTTTAATAATGCGTTTAAATTTTTTCCCCCCACCCATCTGTTCACTTTCGTTTTGCAAACATGAGGAAGCCTCCGAAAAAGTACACTAGGGTGTGCCTTTCTTGCGACAACGGCGGGTATCGTTGTACTGTTGAACACACTGATGGTATGCATTTTATTGTCCTCTATTCAAGAAAGAGGACAGGGTAAAAGATTCTCCATCAAAAATGAAAGGTGCGTTGCCCTTGAAGCTTTCCACGGTTCCCTTGTACAGTTGACTACATAATAAGTGTTAGGAACAACTTTGTTTGCGCAAGCAAGATTACGGGGCTTTCATTGAACCAGATACGGGGCTTTCGTTGAACCAGGTACGGGGCTTTCATTGAACTAGATACAGGGCTTTCGTTGAACCAGATACGTGGCTTTCGTTGAACCGGATATGGGGCTTTCAGTGAACTGGATGCGTAATTCTACGCGAGTTCCTGACCACGATACCGAGTGTGCAGGCAATTCTGCTCAAATTAGAATGGGTTGGAAGCAAGATCCGTTCGGAATCTAGGATGCTTGACGGTTCTTGTGAGGGGGGTAATCATGGGCGTGATTCGAGCCAACTCGACTCACGCCCAACAGGGACGCATCCTGCACAGCATGAACATATCACGCATATCATATAAGCATAATAAACACATACTGACCGTTTGGCAGTGCAATTTCACCTCTAGCGGAAACGCGGATGTCAACCGCGTCCACGTTTCCGCTAGGCGTTTCTTCCCTCATTCGCGCGCTCGTTTGCAAGAGAGCTTGGGCAACGGATGAGGGAAGCGTTAGCAAAAATAGTATTTCGTATGCGTTGTTTTCCCTAAACAAATTGCACAAACTGAACGGTCAACCACACATCTCGTTGTGGGATGACGCGTTCATTTGGCGGAAGCGGGTGAAATTTAAGGAATTTGAAACCCGCGATAGTTGCGCTATGGGGTTTCATCTTCTTTGAAGCGAAACGGGTACCCACATCATACTAAATAGGAATATGTGATAATATTTTGAAGCAAAAGATTACTCAGATTAGTATTCAATCTTAGAGATCTTTATTTCGCTGGACAGGGGCACACTCCCGGAGAGAAAGCCTTCCGCCTTTAGTTAAAATTGCATATTTAACAAATCAAACAGTGAGTATTTTCTCTAAGTATTTTCAGACGGTAATAAACACTGGTAATACTTAAACACTGAGTGTTGTCTCGCGTGTTGTCACCATGCCTTAGAAACTCACGATCTCACTCCCAAAGTGACCAAAAACCGTTCGATCGCCGATCGTTCGGTTTTTGGTCACTTTGGGAACGCGTCTGAAAATACTCAGTGTTGTCTCGCGTGTTGTCACCAAGCCTAAACTCGCGATCTTACTCCCAAAGTGACCAAAAACCGTTCGATCGCCGATCGTTCGGTTTTTGGTCACTTTGGGAACACGTCTGAAAATACTCAGTGTTGTCTCGCGTGTTGTCACCAAGCCTAAACTCACGATCTTACTCCCAAAGTGACCAAAAACCGTTCGATCGCCGATCGTTCGGTTTTTGGTCACTTTGGGAACACGTCTGAAAATACTCAGTGTTGTTTCGCGTGTTGTCACCAAGCCTAAACTCACGATCTCACTCCCAAAGTGACCAAAAACCGTTCGATCGCCGATCGTTCGGTTTTTGGTCACTTTGGGAACACGTCTGAAAATACCTGGAGAAAATACCAGACAGGTCTTTGCAACCAAGCCGACTTCAGTTCTCACATAAACGTACTGTACGGTTTACGCCCTCCCGAATCTGGAATTCACGGCCGTGAATATTAATTTCACGGCCGTGAATATTAAATTCACGGCCGTGAATATTTCACTGCACGTATGTATACCCCACTGTTTGCGAGTAAATTAGATTGGGAAAACATTTTCCAACGTTCGTAATGCACATAGATATATCATTTAGACTCTTAGGTAGGAGTTTTTTGAGCTCTTGACTGAGCCGATCCGTGGCCGCATCAGCTCAGTTTGCAGTCGCGACTGCGAGCTAAGCTGAGAGGCCCTTATAACTTTCATGCACATCGCATCAAAACTCAAACAGCGGAGGGGTTCTCGTGCGTTCTAGCGCACGATACTTGGCACCAATATTGCTAACAGCAATATTGGTGCACCCTCAAACGCACAACCTCTGATGTAAGCTATGCGCAAAACGCGTGCTACACATAATGGGTTTGGGTACATGCAAACCCAAACCCAAACATGCCAAACAGCAAAGGGCTTCCCGTGAGTTCCAGCGCACGTAACTTTGCAAAAGTATCACTAAGATATATATCTTTTAGTTGCCAAAGGCCTAAGGCCTCAAAAGCCTTGTGCACGAAGCCATCAATTTATTTCTTTGGAGATTTATTGGGTTTGTGTTCGAGTTTACCCAAACCCAATACATGCCAAACTGAAAAGCAATTCCCGTGCGTTATAGCGCGCGAAACTATGCACACATATTTACAAGACACATATCTTTCAGTTCTCAGAAGCTCAAGGTTTGAGATAACTTGTTGGCAAAACCATCAATTTATTTCTTTGACAGATCTATTGGGCTTGGGTTCGAATGTTTCCAAACCCAATACATGCTAAACAGCGAAGGGCTTCCCGTGCGTTCTAGCGCACGTAACTGCGTAGAAATATTGCCAAGATAATTATCTTTGATATATTCGAAGCACAAGGTCTAAGAAAGTCTGTGCGCAAAATGGCATTACTATTTCTTTGACACAGATTTTAGCGTGATATACAAACTCATAAATCTGGGTCAAAGAAATAATATGTTAACTTCGCGCACAAGCTATCGCAAAACTTGCACTTCAGGAAAGTGAAATATATGCATCTTATCATTATATTTTGCAAAGTTACGTGCGCTGGAACTCACGGGAAGCCCTTCGCTGTTTGGCATGTTTGGGTTTGGGTTTCAAACCCAAAAGGCATCATGCCAGCACGCGGCCGTCTTTAATATACTCAACGGCTTGCCATATGCTCTTGAGGGTGCACTGATATTGATATGAACAATATCACTGCCAAGTTTCGTGAGAAGATTCTCACGAAAACCCCTATTATGCAAAGCCGCAAGTGGTTGAAACCATCTCACACCGCACCAACTTAGCTGGCAGTCGCGAAGGCTAAGCTGATGCGGTTGCGGATGGGGCCAATCGATAGCTCAAACGAAAGGTATTCACCTAATGAATACAAACGCTTTAGAATCGAATGGTGGAAAAAAGTATGTTTCATGCTACATGCAAAAAATTGTTTAGAAGAAGGGGGTGTGCCAGACGCAAAATATTGCACACGCTGAACCGCTTGCGCTTGTACCTCCGGGGTACCGAGTGCGCTAGTCAGACTGCTTGAATTTCTTTTTTTTTGGCGCTCGATTGAATTAATTAATGGTTACATGTGACATATAATATATTCCCCAAAAACAGATTGAAATTTCTATTCCCCATTTTGCACTTTTCTATTCCTCGATAACCTTTTTTCCGGAGTTATTATCGTTCCATAATAACCTCGCTTGTATCATATCTATTCGCTTGCTAGCGAAGCCCTATCAAAACAAGTATGCCCCAACCATGTTGCGACCACTGCGAACGGAAAGCGTGGCTCCGCGCTCGGTTCAACCGGGACTTGCAAGACCTGCAACAAGCTTTCGCCAACAATTTTGAAGGATACGCCGACCACGAGCGGTTCCTTGCAAGGTGGGCGGTAGTGGGTAGGGACCTAGCCGATATTCCCTTGCCACAACCTGACCGGCTCACTTGCAAAAGTTGCTTCAAGAACATTTGGCTACCACATGCTACCACGGATATTTACTTCACCTCCTGGGCCAAGTGGGATTTTTTATAAAGTAAAGCAAAGTAAAGAGGTTGCTAGATTGATTCAAAAAAATACTTGAGAATAGTGTGTACACAAAATATTAATACTTGCTATTACACTTATGTACACCTGAAGAAAATTGTCTATTCCTTAGCTACGCATAGTCCGCACAACCATGTTCCTGCTGGGATCTTGCTTAGGCTTGGACGCAAGCAAAAAATATGGAAGCCCTTATTGCACACGTCGCATAACAGCATTTCATCTCCGTTGTCTTCTTCACCGCACAGTTCGCACGACAAACTTTTAGGAACTTGCTGCGAGCATCTTGCTTCCATGTCTAGCTCTGCCATCTCGCGCGCTCGCTTGGATGCTTCCCGTTTCAGTTTCGCGGTGATCTTCCCAAGGGGTTGCCTTTTCAAGGCGCCAACCGGTTTTCTCGGGCGTCCCACTTGTGGGTGTCGGCCAATTATGTCGAGATGTTTTTCAAGAGGCGCCTTAAACTTCCCTTTGAATAAGCCAACAGCAATACAGCATGCACACGTGACGCTCTCCGCGTAGATAGGGCACATACACCAGTGGTGCCCATATTCGGTGACCTTATTAGCGTCCAAAGGTCGTAAGATCACAAAAGACTTGTAGGTGTTCATGAACTGCTCGAAGGTGACAACCGTCGCTGGAGGGTGTTCAGGGTCGCGCATAAGGGCGAGGAACTTTACCACAAGGGGAGCAATCTCTTTCCTTTTATCCGCGATAGTGGAACCACTCAACTTCTCGAAGGTCTTAAGGGAGGGAACGACATATGAAGGACGGTCTGTAACCCCCAAGACGCCGGTCGTGCGCGTCATAAGCTCGAGCATGTTGTTGTCAATCATAAGTAGCGCCTCCCGCCAAATAGCTTGTGTAATAACTGGAGTCGTAGGTATTGGGTGTTGCCCGTCGTATATCGTCTCCTCGTGCATGTATTTTAGCGCAGAAGGATGGAATACCTCGAGTTGGAGTTGCTTATTACGCATGGTCATCTCGTCTTTCACGTGTCTATTCACGCACTCGGGACTATTCTGCGTAGATTGGATCCCTTCTGGCATGAAGCCGAGAACCCACCCACCCCACTTGCCCCACCAAGTCTCCGCGAACCAGTTGCAAATATACTCTTCATCACGCTTGTATAGTTCGATGAAGAGCTTGAATGCACTATCACGAGCACCAGCGATGGTGATGTTGTGTATTTCCGTAACGCCATGCTTGAAGCCGTTAACGTTATGAGCGTCGTTGAATAGCGCGGTCTTCTCGTTAAGCTTCATCATGCAATGCGACCAACATATCCCTTGCTTAATCTCTTCCGCGACAAGTGTACAGAGGTCCGTAGGTAACCTCAAATGCTCTAGAACGTGCGTGATGGTTTCCGGAAGCTTGGCGTTAGCGTTGAAGAAAGCGAGGGAGTGATCCAAAGTATGATAACGAGGTTGCCACACTTTCTGGAAACCAAGTTGCATAGCCGCGATCAAGCAAAAGTCCACTATTTGTGAAGCATAGGCGTCCTCGTGCGATTTGATGGCGAGCGCCCCGAGACGAAAACGCTTATCCAAGTAGGAAGACCCGTTGCATTCAAGGGGTAAGCCTTGCCAGTTCGTCTTGTACGTGTCGTCGCGTGAGCGGTGATCCTTTGCGAGAAGTACCTCGAGTTTCCCCCAAGTGGTGTAAATCACGCACCACCTTTTGCGTTTCTGCGCTGCGACATAATCCTTGACGAGTTCGGTGTAGTTCTTGTAAAGGGCACGCAAGTTCAACTTCCCTTTGTAAAACCTTTTCGAACGCGTACTCCACCCTTGGACGACAAGCATGTTCTCTAAGATATGCACGAAGTACTCAGCAGACTCGCAAGCAAGAATTGAGATGAAATGTGCTTGAAGGTTCCGTTCATAAACGGAAAAGTCTTCATTCCAACCCGCCAGCTTCCAAGTATTAAGCTCATCTTGGGTTGCTTGGGCTTCGAAAGGAATAGGAGGCAGGGTGTTCGCGGAATTCTCGGCGTAATGTTCCACGGTTTCGAAGCCGCTCGGATTGAGTACTTGTCCTTCAAACATGCAAAGCGTCCCCGCCGTTTTGCGATCGGTCACGGGGATGGCCAACAAGTTGGAGGTCTGGCAAACCTCCATGAACTGACCGCAAGTCTTTATGGTTTTAACCCCTATGGAGCGGTTTGTACCGTATACGGTACAACCACTTCAAACTCTAAGCTTGTATTCATTTCTCAGCCCGTTTAGCATTTGTCGGAATCGGCCATACAAGCTTCGCACACCCGTTGCAATAGGTATATCTAATACTCAACAATTTATTCTACACATATACTTAGTATATATATCTCACCCAAGGGTAATTTTGTTGTGGCAAAATCCCCAAAGTTGCTTATTTCTAGGCATGAAATTTTGGTCAAAAGTATCTTAAAGTGTGAAAAAACGAGGTGTAGATGCCATTCATCGACAAGGATTTGTTGGTTCAGTGCCCACTATCATATAAAATGACCATGCACCTCATATGGGCAATACTTACTTTCCCAACAGTCGATTTCCCCTGAAAACACACAATATGGCCTTAAGTATGGAAAATAGTTGACAAATGATGTTTTTTCGTTGTTTGTTGGTGTTTTTTTCACCTTATTGCTTGATTATTTTGATGTATTGGTGCGTTTAACTACAGCCACCATTACCGATTTCAAGGCATTAGTAAAGGCGATTGTTTTATGGTCGAGGGGCGACCTAATACTCGAATAAGCGGTTGTGAGAACTGATTTTTGACACTTTTGATTCCTGGAAAACGTGTTTTTGGCTTGTATATCACCGATATATCGTTGTATATATCATGCGATCATGTATTTTATGGACCAAAATCACTTTATAGGAGTTATGAAACATGTAACGAATCACCCACACTTACCAAGGCACCATATACCGTGAAAACGACACATTTGTGAAACTGGTGCTTTTGGCAAAAAATTCCATCCGCTCCATAGGGGTTAAGCCCCAATATTTGTTTGCGATTGTTGTACACAAAGTTCTTTATGACCTTGTAATCAAGGTCGTCATCGGCTTCCATGGCTGTGGTGACTGCGGTACTAAGCTTCTTAAAAATGGCTTTAGGCGGAAGCTTTTCCTGGATCGCCTCCTTACACTTGTCCTTTACAACTTTCGACATACCCTTTCCTATGAAATTAGTATGGTCGTGTGTCCCACGGGAGTACAAGTTGCATGTAACAGTAGGGCCTAAGGTCGTCCCCTTGACAATTTTATAGTAAACTCCACAACCGTGAGTAAACTTTAAAGCACACTTGAAGTTTTGAGTCACGGCAGAGGTTCTTTTCGACTTATATTCCTTGGTAGCCATGGTCACACCCTCAGGGCTCAAGGTTGCCATCTTCTCTGTGCACTCTACATACGATACACCGTTCAAGACCGTACTCCACACTATGGGGACACGGGTACGTTTCCCCTTCCCCTTTGGTGCAACGAGGAAGTCCTCTTCTTCCTCTTCTTCTCCCTCCGAAGGATATATATCCTCCACATTTTTGCCCGGGCTTGTGAACTCAAAGCCGTCGGGCTCAGCCATGTTACTTTCCTCTCGTTTGGCTACGCGACAACTCTTCAGTGTAATATTCCGCATGGCATGGCGATAGCTCAACAGGTACAGCGTCATGGATGCATGCGCCGGTCATAGCCGGACGACATCAAGAAAACTTATTCTTAAATCATCATGAAAATGGGTTATTCTAAAATCATGAAAACATATTCTAAATTAAATAGCCTACCGTTAGCGGACCGCTCGCATATGGTTACAACAATGAATCTGTTCAGGGTCTACTTCACAGAGTTGAACACACGGTTGTTTCTGTTGTGGCGACTGCCCTAGACGTCGAGTCGGACCCGGCGTTTGCTCAGAACCAGTCTTATAACGTCGTATCGCCAGTAGCCGAGTTGGGTAAAAGACGCCTCTCAGATTTGAACCGAGTTGCTCTATTATTTTTTGAAGCTGCACTTCAAAAGGTTCACCCAGATGATCCCGAAGGTTTGCTACTTCGTTGCTGTCGCGTATTATTTTCGTTGTTGCCCGACACCGCAACTAACACAGGTGACTTTTGTTACATACAGGTGCCGTCCGGAGCTTGATAAATTGCTCCGCGTTTCAACGGAAACACTTGCTCCCTAATCTAGATCACGATGGTATCGTTCTGGATAGTCCCTTGGGCGAGGGAATCAAGCAGGCCTACACACGAGCTCTTGAGAAGATAGCTCGTATGAAGGACACTGCTTCGCGGGTTTCTGCGAAGAAACATGCTGAACATTCTGAGTTTTGTTGCGCCTCTCTTCCCCGAGAAAACTGTTATGCAAGTGTTTGGTGCTACGGAGCGGGCAGTGAGAAATGCAAAAGTTCACGCTGCACACGATGGCGCAGGATCATATGTTCCGGACAAAGAGAAGCAAGCGTATGCGAATGGGATAAGTGTTGCCAGCCTGCAACATTTCAATGCGTTTAAGCATCGGTCTGACGTGGTGACGACTGTGGCATGCACCAGATCTGATAAGACTGAAACAGTGGAGAAATGGCAACTGGAGGACACAGTGAAGGGTTTGTACCGAAAATATTGTAGGGAATGTTCCATGCTTACCTTAAAGCCTATTTCTCCTTCTGCCTTTGAGCGTGTTTTCTACACTGGCGAATATATCAACAAGACAGCACGAGCGTGCGTGTGTCATCAAGACTTATTTTATGGTATAGAGAACTTTGACAACTTGCGTGCCTTCATATCCGAGATATGTGATGCACTGATCTCTGTCGTTCCTGGCACTCTCTGGCACGTCCGAGTCTGTTGACGATGAGACACCTGCAATATCGGTGGTATATTTTTCAAAGAGTGGTATCACGGGTGTGAAGGAAATGCTATTGCACAGGGTGACCCAGTTGAGCACGTATTTTCGCACCGACTTCAACGTGCACGTGCAGCTGCAGGACTCTACATGCGCAACCCACTGCATTCGTTACGCGTTATCCCACCCCACAAACCCCCAGTTTCAAAGTTTTTGTCACCACGAGCATACTATGAGCTGCGGTGAATGCAACGAGTCTAAATATTTATTTGAGGACTTGCACGGCTTGCTTAGTTTCGGTGGTGAAGCAGTTGAAAGCTGCGCCAGAGCTTGATAGACAACGGTTCGACTTGATTCTTGAGGAATGTGAGAGTCACTTTCACCGTTACGTCGGGCATCGTATTCGCACGATCCACCAGAACGCGGTGCCTGGTTTAGAGATGAGAGAAATGCGTTACACAGAAGCTTATGCAATCTTTGACTACATGAACAAATGGTTGCCGCGCGCACAAAAGCCTTGCAACTACCAGCGATGCCTTTGTTCAAACGGGTGAGAATGTGCACGGTGCAACCATATATGGCTACTATCCTTAATCCAGATCCTCCCACAAGAATCTAGCGCAAATGGGCATGGCGACCTTGTATGTCGTATATAGTGGCCCGGCATATGCTTTGGGGCAATATTTATGAACCTTTTGAATTATCTACAACATTTCTTTGCTTGAAATGTCGATGGTTTGACCTTTAATCTTAGCGTGGTTTGGGTGGGTGCTTTCACAGAATTTTAATCAAAATGCTAGATCCTACCACAAGGATCTAGGGTACCGACAACTCTAGGCCTTGCTACACGAGCTCGGGTTTGTGCGTATGTTGTTAACCCTCGAGAATATGACCAAAACTAATTTTGTAAGCCCTTTAATATCATACTAGCCGGATTAATCACCGCATATGCGCATGCCATGGTGTAGTACCGTCGAACTTCAATATTTCCATCATTATCAGGGTCTGAAAATCGTATTCTAGAACCTCTAGCGGTAGTTCTAACCGTTCAAAAAGTCCCCCAAAAAATCCCAAGGAGACTTTGAAGTCATATTAAAGTACTGAAGTGCTCACCAAGGCAAAGATCTAGCCTTAAAGCTTAAAATGGACCAAGACTCACGCCCAAAATGAGAAATTATCCCCATACTTAAGGAATGTGTATATCTTACCCATGTGACCGCGTTCGTGTGATGTGTCCAATATACATTATCCAAGTCGTATTTTGACCCAAACATGATTAATATACATGCATACCTTGAGATATATCATGTCTATGGTGGCAAAGGATCGATATACGATTGGCAAAAAATTATGGAAGATGCACCCCGCTTTTGAAGCTTTAAAAGGCGTAGCAGTTCAAAATTCGGTTGGGGCATGCTATAAATGCATTAGCTAGGGGTATATATGATGGATTCTCGTCAAACCACGCACCATACTACTTAGTATAGGTCCCATGTGGAAAGTATTCCTTGGTGTTGACTTGTAGAAAGCTCGTGGGGCGCCTAAATAATTTTTTGAAAAAGTGATCCTTGTGGGAGGATCTAGAGCGTTCTAGGTCCTCCCACAAGGATCTCGGGATAGTAGCCATATATACCCGCGCTATTCCAGAGTATGTCAAGTCTCAGATTGCAAGTGGAGAGGTTGACGATATACAGAGTTACCTTGAGAAGTTGGGACCGGATCTGGACGGAGATTTGTGTGTTAGGTATATTTTACTGGGCTCCACAAATGATCATAAGCAGGATCAGGTGCACGCGATGAACGTGACAGAGGCGACGTTGAAGATCGTGCACGAGGTGGAGCCACGCGTCTCTAAGATCCGGTTGCGTTTGGATAACGCACCCGGATATCATGGGACGCTATACTGGTTGTCTATGCAGTCGCTCAAAGGAGCCACAGGTAATCTACCCTGAGATCTTCTACCCTGATCATCTACCCCGCCTGAGATAATTTACCCTGGTCTGTGTTTTTTTTGCAGGCATCGAGGTGACTGAGGTGGGCATGAACGAGTCCGGAGAGGGGAAGGACGAGAGTGATAGCTCGTTCAACACTGCCAAGAGCTTCGTCAAGCGTGAGGTTGCACTCGGAGTTGATGCAACCACTGCCGTGGAGTTTATAAAGGTGTTGAACTCCAAATTCGGTGTGAAGGGAATGATAGCCCGGGTTGTGGAGATCCATCGGCCAGATACCCCTTATGATATAAACCCCTTGGAGAATATAACTCGATACTCACATTTTCGGCTGGAGGAAGGAGGCGTGCGGTGCTGGGAGCAGTATAAGATCGGACCTGGCCGATTGTTTTCGAAGGCTGAGGTTGAGAAGTTATGCAAGAAGACACCTTTGCCCACGACGTCTGGTGAGTGTGACCTTGACATGAGACCCAGTGAGCTGCCATAACCATAGGGCTTACCAAGATACCTATTGTTTGATGTGAACGCGCAGGTCTCAAGGTATTCACAGCCTCCGATGCCCCTACAATAGATGTTGGTGAAGCTATTTTAAGGGCAGGCAACACTGCAAAAGAAGCCCAGGCATTGAAGCGTAGACAAGCTTTGGAGAAGAAGAATGCACGCGACGAGCGCATAAGAGCTGGGCATGAAGAGCAAGCGAAGGTATCGTTGAATAACAACTGTCCACTTTTGTTGTTGGTATTGAGGCTTGCTCTTCGTTGACTTCGTTGGTGATTGTGTTGTGAAGGCTATCCAAGAAATAAGGACAACGTGCTCATGCACTCGCGAAGGCTGTGTGCGGAAAGGACGGCCGTTTTTGCTGCCTAGCCGATTGCGACAGCATGAGCTGAAGTGCTCGCCTCCCCCACCCCACCACCTCCATCGGATGAGGTTCGGGTGAAGCGCTCGTGGACTCCGACAATTATTGGCAGCGATCCTGTGGTTTCTGACTTGTCAAACCCTGATGTTGACCCCGCCTACTCTCAACTACTTAAGGATTTGCAAGGTGTGGATCTGGCATACCTTGCAAAAGGTATGGTCGTATGGAGATCAATGATGCCTCGGTATATGGAGGGTGCTTCCGGCAGTTTACTGTTGTGCAGGCGAGAAAAGCTTGCCCCCTCTGGAGCTGTGGTTTTGCTATGAAGCCAAAAACAGTGGCTCAAAAGAAAACACCGGAGCAGTTAGAAATCCTTGAGAGGTTCTTTCAAGAAGGGCTTCTGATCGGTCCCGGTAGGAGTTGCCGGGCTCCAGATAAGGAGGTATTAGCAAGTGTGAATGCCGCCTCCCCTTTTGACAAGCAATTGCGCCTAGAGCAGGTTACCAGCTGGTTCTCCCAAAGACACTCAAAACACGTGAACGCTGCAAAGAGTGTTGTGCTCAATGCTTCTGTGGATAGTGCCCTCCTTACTTTTGGCACAGGTGAACCTGCCGTTGAAGGAGGAGGACCCTCTGGTGAAGGCAGTGCGCCAGCCGTTACCACTCCTGCCCCCATGTCGACCGGCTCTAGTGCGACGGACGTTGGCACTCCTGCCCCCGCGCCTACTGGCTCCTCTGCAGCTCCTCAACCAGGAAGACGAGCAACGAATAACGTGAGTGCCAAACGCAAGAAACTCAGTGATCTCGGCGTTATTGCCTTTGAACAGATACGGGCATCCCAGGATGGGGTGAGTCGCGAGCACGTGGTAAAAAAACTGAAGCTGGACTCTTTGCAGGGTCTGCTCATTGTGCTCAATAACTCCGATGCCTATAAAGTTCCCAAATGTAAAGAAATGCGAGCATACCGCGGCTGTTTTTAAAAAGCTCGAGGGAGTTTCTTTTCCGCATCGACAGCAAAGTTCTCAAGTAGAACTCCAGGAAGTTCCGACGGCTACGCAGGCCAGTGTGGCAGCGCGCGAGGATGCATCGCAGGATGGTTATTCAGGGCAAGCACCACATCAAGAGGATGTTGAGATGGAGCAAGCGAATGGAACAGTCACTTCAGAGATGAGCGAGCAAAGTTCTCATGAGGCCTCTGTGGACTTAGTAACAATATTCCTTGAGCAGTTTAGCATCGGATAGCTACTGAATGTTGTAACACAGAGTAAAACATGTTACGATGTAAGCACATGTTGCACATCAAGCCATCATTTTGATAACAAAGTCTTCTTGATATATAGCCCCTAACTGCCTTCATATCATGTTTGTTATATGAAATATGTGTTTGGAGCCGTACAAGTGCTTGGTGGCTTCCTAGTTTTGCTTTTGAAACCACTTTATTTGGTGAAAACACTCCCCAGAGTGTTACCCCAAAAATTTGTTTTCACTTTTTGTACACGACAGTTTTTTCACTTGGGACTCTTTTTGGTATGTGTAGCCCTACTTAATACGAGTATGCACGTATGCTTAAAATTCAATTTGGGTCATTATGCGAATTTATATCGCGCGCGTTCGATAAACGCGGCCGTTGCGACGAAAACCGCTAATCTCGGACATTATTTCGGGGGTCCGTTTGTAGAGGAGGAGCCAAGCGAAGGGGAGTCCGACTCCTCACGGAAGGGCAGATTGAGCCCACCCCAGCTCGCAGGACCCGACGAGCGTCGAGATCGCCGACGCTCTGCAGGACGAACATACACCTCAGGCTGCGACAGCACGGTGGGCGCCTCGTCAGTGCTGGCAGGGTGCGTCAGGAGTGACGTCGAGGAGGTGACAATGCGCCAGGGCACATATCTTATGGGGATTGGCCGGCCCGGGGCCGAGAGCAGCGCCCAATAAGAGCTCCGGGCCGAAAGCGGGCCGGTCGATTTTTCATCCTTAAGTATGGAAAACATTTGAAAATTAGCAAAAACACGTGTTTTTCTTTATTCCGGGCCGAGAGTCATTCTAGGAAGATAATTATGTGCCCTGCAATGCGCCGCTGTGCCGAAGTGGTCGTGTCGACTACGACGACCAACTCCTCCTGCTCAATCTCCTTGAACGTGCGAGGTATGGGCAACCGACTGTCCTCCTCCTCGTCATCCTCGTCATCCCACTGCGGCCCCAATCCGTACGGATCGCTGGGGTCCACGTCGATGTAGCCTTCTGACCGCAGGTACTCATCGTAGTCGCGGTACTCATCCTCGTCAGCGAAAGCCTCGCCATCGTCACCGACACCCTCGTCCTCGTCAGCGACACCCTCGTCTTCGTCGGCGTACTCGAGTGGGGTCGGCGTACAACTCGTCGCCACCTCCGCCGCGTCCGAGGTGGCAGCTGCTCCTGTCGCGTGGCCAGTGTGTGTACCTTCAGCACCCGCGACCGCTGCCCCCGCTGTGAGGCCTGGGTGTGTTGCTCCAGCCCCGTCCGGAACCTCCACACTCCCGCCGACCCACGTGTGATACGTCCCGCGTGGCCGGCGCCAACGTGCTGCTGGGCCACCGGTCCAATAATCACCGGGACCGAGGCAGAGTAGATAGCCTGCGCCGAAAGGTCCTCCCGCTTGCACCCCAGTGCCAACGTTGCCCACTCCTGCCGGGTAGCTCACACCGGGATGCCCCGCGTGCACCCCTCCAGCGTTCCCAAGAGCTCCTACCGGGTACCTTGTGCCGGGGTGTCCAGCGGGCACCCCTCCAGCACCAACAGCCATAGTCAACAGGTGCTGCTCGCCGGACGCTGCAAATATCGTTGCTTCCTCTTGGCGTCTGAAGGCCAACCAGCGTGTACTCTTTTCCCCAGAAGAGCTTATGGACGAAAATAGACATTTAGGGTTTGTAACTCTGTGGGGCCCATAAGCTCTGGCATGACTCGGCAGGCCTCCAAATCGATGTCCTCCAAAGTGCACACCACTTCAGGGGCTTCAGCAGGAGGGCCAAACAAACAGAAGTTCTGCTCAACACATGCCCAGAAATTGAACTGATCTCTAGTTATGGAGGTAAACGTCCTGAAAACTGCCAGGTTTTCAGTGAGCTGCAAAAGTCCGGCACCAAAATCATTCAACACTACACAACTTTAGCATGCTCTATAAAAATTCAACAAAGTATATAGAAAACTTCATTAGTTTTTCACGACTTACGCACTCCAACCATTTGTTTGTACAAATAAATGGGCTAAATCTCCATATCGTGACTTGGCCGACCTAGATGTTGATTCATAAGGGAGGGTATCGAGTCGTTAATCTTCCGTATTAATGCTCTTTCCGCATGATTTCGAGTATTCTATAAGTATGCTACCTTTCGATGTTTGGCCACTACAATATGGTTCATCACATTATCCTATTGAAACACCTTTGAATAACGTTGATAAATATAATGCCACGTTATTGATTATTCGTATGAGGTGTTACGCTCTGAGAAGTCGATGACTATAATAATATCAAATTTTAATTTACCATCATATCAGAGTCTTTATCTGGGCATAACACAATGACACAAGGAGCCGATGTTTCTTTATCTTAAGCAGGGGCGGATTTCCGCCTTCGACGAGCATCTGCCAGTGGAGGTGAGGAAGCAGCTCTCTTCCCAGCGATTCCCGCGCTCGCTCGCCGTGACCTTGTTGATTTTGGGGGGATTGAGGATCTTGATTCGCAGCAAGCATCGCACATACTGTTACACAACTTTGTGCCACCTTCCTCCGCGAAATGCTCCATAAGTAAGCGATGTCTGCATATTTGCTTCAAATTTTGAGAAAATTGTTCTATTTCGACCAATTTGCGCCTCCGTGCCTCCTTCGTGACCAAATCCTTTTGAAAGTTTTTCCTAATCACTTGAACCGTTTTTGCTGTGAACAACATCAGGCACTTGGCAATTGCCCCATCTCTGCCGGCCCTGCCAACCTCTTGGACATACGCTTCCATAGATTGTGGCATGCTGTGACGTGCACGATCCAGCGAACATCGCCCTTGTCCACCCCCATCGCCAAATGCAGTGGTTGCTACCACTATTCAAGTTTCTCCTCGCATCCAAGCATTGTATGAAGTGCTAGGTAAAGCTGCCGAAACCCGAAGTATCCAGATAGCTCTCAGTGAGTCCCATAGCGCTAAATATCGATGAAAGCTGTCGAATACTATCCACATCTGAAAGGTAAAGCAAGTATACAGCCCAAAAATCGATATTTGCCAGCTTGCTGAAAGTCCAAAAAGTCTAATTTTGCTGTCTTGAAGTCAAATTAAGCAGCCAAAATAGCTTTGAGGGTTCTCTAAGGAAAGACGCCCACACGCCCAAGATACCAAATTGTCCCAGGGGTATTCCCAGGAGTTATCTATTATCCAGTATGCAATATGATCGGATCTTATATACTTTCAAAATATCTTTCTATTCACATAAACCCGAACAGCAAGAGTTATTATTTTCTGTTGTCCAAGTCTGAGAGACCAACTCAGTGATCTCTCTTTATTCACCACCCTGAGCTCACAGATTGTGAGATATATAGCGCTGACTATATATTGAAGTGGTGAAAACAGAATGCTTACACTTAAGATAACATAAGAAGTCCCGTTAGATTGAGTGTACCTCGGCTTAAGCCGGAAACCCTAAACCTGTGACAGCCGTACTGTACCGAGTACTAGTATAGACAGAGGACTGTGACACACACGGGGTGTCACATCCAGCACACCACCCTGTACTATTACGGAGGAAGAATTAGGGTGGAGCAGGTCGATTGTCAGGGTAAACAAAACACACCATCTCAAGCGGTGGAAACAAATTGCTAGTGGGGGCCTGTGCTCTTGGCCAGGGCGGTCCCAAATCTCTAGCTAGCACTACACACTGAAGGCTGCTGTGCCCGTGAAACAGATCTAGTGGTGCTACTAGTCAGCCGAAAGCAACTCTAGCCACCTTGAGAATGGTCTACAGAGCAGAGTTCACAGAAGTAGTAGTCGTTGTAGTTCTCAAATTGAAAGTCCAGACTGTAGATACCGAAGCGGTCAGAGTCCAGATTGAAGATGTTGTAGGAGTCAGCCGGTCCAGCGTCCAGAAGGTCGGGGTCAGTGAAGTAGTCCACTGTGCCATTCTGATAACCAGAGTAGGCACCGTACACCACCGACCGTGGAGCAATCTCCACATCACAAAGTGTCGTGGCGGTGACGGTGTCGATCGTGGCGATGCTCACACACAGAAACAAAGCAGGGATAGCTGCTGCCGTGAGGAAGGTGCCGATTGAGGGCGTCCGTACACCACCAACCCGTGGAGCGGGTGGTGGGACGGCGTCATGCAAGTCCTCGTCGTCTGACTCCGTGTCAGCCACGCTGGTGGATTCATGCGTGGAAGAAATATACGGAGGGAGGGGATTGAAGGAATTAGCTGACACCTCTGGGTCGGGCTCAAAGAAGCCCAATTGTACAGCCACTTTGTCCATGAAAGATTTCTCGAAGGGCGGCTCGCCGTCAACGAACTGCTTCGGGTAAATTCTCGCGTCCTCTTCGGCTCCGATCGCCACCTCCGGCTCATGCTCCACGACGGCATCGTCGATCACGGAGGGCGTGGCCGAACCGAAGTGGACCATCGGAAAGTGCTGAGCGTCGGGCTCAGCACCACCAGCCACCTGCTTGAGCTCGCGGAGAGCGGCGCGGGCTGAATGCACGCGGGTAGCAAGGAGGGAGGGTTGGGAGGGCGTCAATCCCGCGTACTGCGCACGGAGCCCCACGTCAAAGGTCTCGGAGAACGTGAAGGGCTCCTCGTCTTGCCGAACCAAGGGATGTTCATGTTGCGCACAAAGTCGAGCAAAGGCCGTGTCGTCCTCAGTGTCGAACGCGGTCTGGAAGGCGGACACGAGGCCGTCGGCATCGTCGGCTTGCTCAATCACGCACTCGTCGCACTCGATGTCGGCGGTGGGGCAATTCGCGGAGTCATGCCAAAACCCCGGAGGGCAACGGACACACTCCGGCACAAATGCTTTGGAGAGGACGTGGAAGGAGACGGAGTGCATGCCGAAATTCTTCTTGTCGTTGTCGCGGCGTCGGTTGCCTTGCGGCCAATTCCCGCCCTTGGGAAGGGGCGAAGTGGCAAAGCGGTGCTTCCAATCACGCTTTCGGCCGTGAAACTTCCCATCTTCCCGACGGTTCTGGCGGTCACGCCAGGAGGAGGGTGGAAAGTGCACACCTGGCTTGCCCGTAGGCTTGCCCGCAGCCGGAGTCGGCCATCTAGTCGTCGGCTCGTCGTGCGCATCCTCGTCGGAGAGCGTCGCAAGAACTCTGTTGGCGGCGTCGATGTGAAACTGGAAGTCCCGAATTAGGGCCTTCACGTCAATGTCGGACGGTTGGCCAGAATATAGGATGTTCTTGTCCACGAAGGGCACGTGCTTCCGCTTGCCGGCGTTGGCGTCCCAAATCTCGAGGACGTGGGCGTAGATGTCCTCAAGGTCCACCTTGGCCAACTCAACGTCGAGCCGAAGCGGTGTGATGACCTTGTCGTAGAATTCGGTGTCGAGTGAGGCCAGGAGCTGCTTCTTCGCCATCATCTCGTCGAGAGGTCCAGAAGGTCCGTTGCCAATAGCCGTAAGGCAGGCGTCAAAGTCCTGGATAAGCGGATCGGGGTCCTTCTCGGAGTTGAAGAAGATAGAGCAAAGCTCCTCGTAGTGACCAAGATGTCGAACCACGCGAGGGATTAACCTCTTGGTCACCTCCAGAAGAGCACGTTTGCCATCTTGAGGCGAAGCCCGTCCCGAGGCCTCAACCCAACGTCGTGCCGCAGAATTTGGAGAGGTCAAAGAAGTCAAAGCCGAGAAGAGAATAGCGTTGAAGATGGCGTTGACCTCCTTTGTCGCGTCTGCCAGATCAAAAAGAGCGGTACTGGCGGGGTCCTTCTGCTCGAACGCGCGCTGCAAGGACTTCACAATGGACGTCCAGAGCGTGTTGCGGTTCGACTCATCGCCGCGGAAGGTCTCTTCCTTGGAGCCCAAGGCGTCGCGAGAAATCCTTTTGATGATGTCCACGTCCCAAGTGGAATTTTGGATAGCCGTAGCACGAGTCCGGTCCGTAGCTGTGAGGGCAACATCGGGAGAATTCGGCGTCGGTCAATAACGAGACCCGACGTCGCGTGAAAAAATGGTGTCCAGTCTAATGCGGTTGTGAGCCCCCAAGGGAGGCGTGACGTGGGAATTAATACTCATGATGAAAATCCAGTAGGTGGGAGCGTTGGGGTAGAGGGCCGATGTCGAAGAACACAGAAAAGCGATGGTCGAGAGCCGTAAGATGCAGTGTCGGAACGGATAATTAAGGAAGCCGTAACTGTGAAATTGCAAGATCGGAAACGCGGTGGCCAAGGAGTCTCACGACAAAAATTGATCAGGTTTCAGTCGAGTGAAATCCAACGCGGACAATACAAAATAATCCCAGGTAGGCGCACGCTGCAGCGAGTCCAAATTAATCCGTCCGTAAACTAGCTCTCGTCCGCAACTGCGAAAATCACGACATCAAATTTTGGGCCCCCAACGCCCCACCAAGCGGAGCGGCTTAGCCACTCATGAAATCAAAAGTAGTGGAAGGTGCCTGGCGCACCATAACCTGTGAGATATATAGCGCTGACTATATATTGAAGTGGTGAAAAACAGAATGCTTACACTTAAGATAACATAAGAAGTCCCGTTAGATTGAGTGTACCTCGGCTTAAGCCGGAAACCCTAAACCTGTGACAGCCGTACTGTACCGAGTACTAGTATAGACAGAGGACTGTGACACACACGGGGTGTCACATCCAACACAGATTATTTCCCCTAACTGTTCGCTCAGATGAATGTCACATTCCCTTACTATTTCTCCCAATAGTCCCTTGATATCAATTTCAGGCATTCAGACACCCCTTATCGTGAGGGGGTCTCAGCTACGTCGTGCCCCCCTGGCACAACCAAGCTACTGCGCCATTCGTTAGACAAGCGTCGACAGGCGTAATTCATGAGCTTCGGTGTGAAGCGGCGCGGTGTCGCTCCCACAGCAGTGAACAACGACCCTGTTGTAACTCGTCCCGAGCCCAAGCTCTCCATTGAGGACATACTTTTACTATTCTTAGAGAAAGTTTTGCGCCACCTCAACAAGAAGCGCGCTGGCCGCCCTAAAAAGTTGGCATTCATTGATAGCCGCAATCTCCTTCTGGTCGAATGCGATGTGGAGTTGGGTGTCCTCTGCCAACGAATAGCCCATCGGCCTTAAAAGTGAAAATAATTAAATATTTTAACGGAATGGTCACTATTAAAAAAAAAAGCAAAGTCCATTAATTAGATAATTGGTAGGCAGGCTCCGCACTAAAAGAACAAAGAAAAACTTTTAAATATTTAATTGTTTTCGGCCAATCAACAAACTGTTGACCCTGTTCCTTATTGCACCCGAATTCAGGAATAAAAATCAATAAAGTAGACACGGTGATTTGTATAATTCATACAAACCGTACGAAAGCGAAAGGTTAACGTTTATATATTACATCGTTTCCCCCACTACGACCGTATTACATCGTTTCCCCCATTACGACCGTGGTTTATATATTCACCGCTTCCCATTTGGTTATGTGACACACCTATCCTACGGACCCTCCCTAGCTACCCTAGCTACCCAATAACCACACCTGTAAAGCAAGATGCCGCATGTCACGGAGACAAACAAAGATCATACGACAGGTAACCATATACCGATAAATAGCCCGCAGACACACATATTGGCCAGTACATAGTGCTACTACCTACTGCACGGCGGCCACAATCGGTGCCACAACACGGGTTAGCACACAACCTAGTACTCAGCTGTTGTGTCTACCCTAGCTACCCAATAATCACACCTGTAAAGCAAGATGCATGTCACGGAAATAGGGTATATGGAAACCCTAATAATCAAGACATTATTAGTGCAAACATAACGAGGCAAGAGAAACTCGCCAAGCAATACCGGAATGAAATGAGAAATAAAGATGATGCCAATGAGGCGGGCGGGTGGGATGGTACCCTTCCCGAAAACAGATCCGCAAGTGTCGGAGCAAAACTCTACGGAGTTCCCTGCCTTATACTAATGATGCAGCAGTCTGGCCTTGACCGGGGCCCTTCGGTCCGGTCTGTCTCATGGAGAGACTGATTTCACCCCCCACCATAAGAATGGGGTCTGTCTCCTGCTTTCCCCCCTCGGAGTGCAGTGCATGTGTCACTGTCGTGACTTGCCTTTCCGCTCCGTTCGTCTACGATAACACAAAACCCTCAATTATGTTTTATCATATATCTTAGATTTCCGAGAGTTTCACTGCATGTGCCTATCTGACCCGCAGATATATATATTCGCCCGGTCCATGCATTCCCATGGAATGCCTCATGACGTCACCACATGCCACACCGTTCCCCTTTGAAGTTTGATTCCGATCCGACTCGGGATATGATCTCAAGTGTATATGGCTTGCTCCTCGCCTTGAGAGAAAGGCGTCACAGTTATTAACGAACTGAAGATCAAAACCGTCTCTAGTTCTAGTTGTTTCTGAACCGGTTCAAGAAGTTTTTGGGATGGGGGCTTATGGATCTTCTTGCAGTTGTATTCCTTTTTGTGGCCCGGGTATATTATGACACAAGGAACATGTATTTACATTTCTATAGGATTTTGATGGGGTCACACCGGTGCTTATTCTGTCCAATGTCACCCATCACCAAACTAAACAGGGCGGCTTCAATGACAAACCTCTCTTTCTACAGGATGTGGAGTTGTTCATAGTGGAACACAGATCTCCTTGAGCAGACGACTGAGAGTGTACCAAGTCAAGTAATGGTGCAGGTGTCTAACTATTGATCTCTGGAAAATCGTAACAGACTGAATGGTGAGGCATGCCGGCATCATATCCAGCTTTCAAAACATCCACCAGGCTCCTTGGAGTGAGGACTGAGACATCGGAATCAGCAGCCCTTGTGACACTTTGGTGTTTATGGTAACCGTTGTGTGACCACAGGTGTAACGTCCCTTTCCACAGCAACCATGCGTCTTTCTCATCACCACTTAAGGTCACAAATGTGCCGTCTGGAAGCTCAGATAGTGCGGCGCGGAATGTATGTTTGCTTCTGTCTTCACTGAGACGCTCACTATGCAGTTGTTTGTCGATCGCGGCTGCGCGCCATCGCTCTCGTGAAGGATGCACCCTAGCCCAGAGTGCCATGAAAGCGTTGAATTCCTTGCGCTTGCAGCAAGCACAGGGCCTGTGTCCAGATGCCAGTGCGACATATCCATCGAGGAAGAAGAGCTCGGTGTAGTGTCCAGGAGTCATGACTACGCGCTTCCGCCCGTTAAAAGCCCGATTATCGTCTCTCTGAACAGGCCGATTCCGTGACACGACGAGCTCGCACGCCAGCCAGGATTCGCTTTTGAAATTTCGCACCACCTGCATTTGATCGGAAAAGTACTTAGCACACTACACAGCGCCCAGCGGCGCTTAACACCGACCGACCGGGGTCAAAAGGTGAACGGGAGCTCCGTCTAGTATGCGGAGGGAGTGGTGCCCACACCATCAAGGGGAGCGAGAACAAATGTTTCTAGACGCTATCAGTTTGCAGCAAAGCGTTTTTGTGAATATTCTGGAAGGCCGCGAAAGCTGCTGGAAAAGTTGCGTTCCTTGTAAAGGTACTCGGTGCGAGAGGAGTGAGGAGGGGCGCAGGTTTCATGGGAACTCAGGCACCTGCTTATCCTGGTTGTGCAGACAGCCACGATTGCCAAAAACTGCAGTAGGCACTTGATATCGAACGGGATCGGCAACGAGGTCGCCCCATGGAGTGACGCGATTCTGAAGCGGACGCCGCATGTTCAGATCTGGCACGCAGGTCATAACGCACCCCATCAGCAGTTCCACCTTGGAGCTTGTTTACAGCACACGGATAGCCGCGCTTAGATACAACCCCTTCCATCCCCGGCGATGACACTTTCCGCAGGGGTTCGAAGTACCCGGGGCTTAAAAACTCTTATTCAAGGTCCCAAGCGTCAGGGCGACAAACTCGCGATTACGGCCCAAACTGTTCAAGGATGTTTCGAGGTTACACACTGTCGGCAACAACGGTATGAGGACGCCAAGGAATATGAACTTCGTGAATATTACCTAGAACTCTGAACTGCGACGACTGTAGCACGTCCCCCAACCTTGACTTATACAGGTTGGCCCGTAAAAACTACTTTACTTTTTCGGTGTACGCGAGTCACTTCAGCATTTCAGCATTGTATACGTTCCGCTGGTCGATGTTAAATTGCTCAGATGAAGATTTCCTCGCGGCTAAGGATATAGAGTGGGGTACGGCACCCCGGAAAACTGGTCTCGGAATTGGATTTGGACCATTGGATCGACCGCTACGAGCGTTGACCGTTCCGTTGACTTTTACTATTTAGACCTAATTTTTCCAGCAAATTGATGATTCCTGCGCAGGCATCTGTGGAAGAAGTCTTCACTCACTGAGAGCATATATGAGCTAGGGATATATATCCCTTACATATATATGCTCCCAGTGCGTATGGAGGTTGAGTTTAGCGCGATTCGGGTGTGATCCCATACTTCCGGCTCAAGGAATAGTACGGGTTCACACATTGAGTCATGCAATTTTGCTAAGAAAGTGGGTGCGACGTACACAAGTTGCGCAGTATCAATTTCTTGAAGGTGCTGCAACTTAACGTACGTTCGTATGCCTTGCCATCTATGCGGATGGTTGCCGATACCGGCTTGTGCCCGCTTTGAGCACAAGCCGGGATCGTCGCGTTCACGCACGTAGACACCGTGCGGGCTCATCTTATGATAATTTTTACCTTAAAACAGACCCCAAGGAACAATAAACCGAGGGCAATCAAGGGCAATCAAACGCCTAAGACCGATGAAAAATTTTCAGGGAGGAGCCTCAAAACCGGAAAACCCCTCTTGGAAAATCGCGTTCAGATCTTCACGTAGCGAACCTCAGAGTTTCCAGGCACGCACAAACCTCATGTTCGCATGTTCAGGAACATGTTCTAATATACAAAAATGTTCAAGATAGAATAACATATCCGTGATATATCCTTGAAAAAGGTGCTGAACAGCACCGTTCAAGCAAGTTTGCAGAGCGCTTCTGGAGCTGCGCAAGGTTTTCAGGCCTAAATCTGAGTTTCGAGATCGCGAATTTCATCGCGTTCGATCGGAAAACCCGACCAACGGAATGTATACATTGC